>CM065677.1:625000-893777 GCA_033220385.1 Triplophysa yarkandensis | reverse complement strand
CTCTCCCCCGAACTACACAGGACTAAATCAAAAGATCATTCAGGTGATCACATCATAACAATACGGACCCTTTCGGTTTACATCTGCGTTTTTTATTGAGGGTCACAACCAAAACTAAAGAGGTTATGTCATGGGAGGAACTACATTCCATCTCAAATTGCACACCAGTTTAACATTCTTTATTCATTCCTCGTCATCCTAAACAAACAAATCTAATACTGATGTATCAAACATGATAGACAACTTGTCAACTGACTGGCTAGGGGTTTATCTTCATATTGCTAAGCACAAAAGATGGAATGTCTTGTTTTTTTTTGGGTTTGTTCTTGACAAAAAAAAAAAAACAAAAACGCTAGATTATCAAAGGATGGTTCCTCATGCTCCCCATCTGTCCATCTTTTCGCAAATTATAAGTACTCTGCAGAGATGCATGACAGAGCCATTGTAAATGAAATATGGAAAGGAGTACAAACCAAAACAATTCACAGGTTATAGCTAAGAAGTGGTTGCATTGGCAAGATTGAGTCCTATTTTAATAATTGTACATTATAAAAAATAAAAACCTTGGGAAGTAGCCTGCCGAAGAATTGTAAGAACAAGAAGAGAATATCCTTTGCAGATATCAATGTGATGCTTTCCATTCTGCAATAGCACCATAATGAAGAAGAACATGGTTAAGCAGGATCTCTCCTCTTCTCTCTCTCTCTCTCTCTCTCTCTCTCTCTCTCTCTCTCCTGTCTCTCTCTCCTCTCTCTGTCTCTCTCTCTCCCTCTCTCTCCTCTCTCTCTCTCTCTCTCTCTCTCTCTCTCTCTCTCTCTCTCTCTCTCTCTCTCTCTCTCTCTCTCTCTGGGCCCCAGGAACTCACAGGACTAAATCAAAAGATCATACAGGAGATCACATCATAACAATATGGTCCCTTCTCTGTTTACATCTGCCGTTTTATTGAGGGTCACAACCAAAAACTAAAGAGTTATGTCATTGGGACGAACTTCATTCCATCTCAAATTGCACACCAGTTTAACATACTTCAGTCATCCTCGTTTACTAAACAAACAAATCTAATACTGATGTATCAAACATGGTAGACAACTTGTCAATGACTGGCTAGGGGTTTATCTTCTTATTGCTAAGGCACAAAAGATGAAGTCTTGTTTTTTGGGTTGTTCTTGACAAAAAAACGCTGGATACAAAGGATGGGTTCCTCATGCTCCATCTGTCATCTTTCGCAAATATGAGTACTCTGCCAGAGATGCATGACAGAGCCATTGTAAATGAAATATGGAAAGGAGTACAACCACAAACAATTTCATGGTTTAGCTAAGAATGGTTGCATTGGAAGATTGAGACTCTATTTAATAATTGTACATTATAAAAAAATAAAAACCCTTGGGAAGTAGCCCTGCCGAAGAATTGTAAGAACAAGAAGAGAAATATCCTTGCAGATATCAATAGTGATGCTTTCCATTCTGCAAAGCACCACTAATGAAGAAGAACATGTTTAAGCAGGATCTCTCTCTCTCTCTCTCTCTCTCTCTCTCTCTCTCTCTCTGTCTCTCTCCTCTCCTCTCTCTCTCTCTCTCTCTCTCTCTCTCTCTCTCTCTCTCTCTCTCTCTCCTCTCTCTCTCTCTCTCTCCTCTCTCTCTCTCTCCTCTCTCTCTCTCTCTCTCTCTCTCTCTCTCTCTCTCTCTCTCTCTCTCTTCTCTCTCTCCTCTCTCTCTCCTCTCTCTCTCTCTTTCTCTCTCCTCTCTCTCTCTCTTCTCTCTCTTCTCTCTCTCTCTCTGTCTCTCTCTCTCTCCCAACCCAACTTTAAGAAGAGATTTACCGCAATAATTTTTTTAACGCGCGATAAGAGTCTCAAATTAACGTTAACGCCAATAATGGCCCACCACTAAAAAGTAAAATATATTTCAGTAACACCATTTATATCACACAAAATAGTAAATGTTACTGATTGAAGACTGATAGAGATAGTCAAATAGAATGCCTGTATTTGGTGTCCTGGGGGGAAATCCTTTCACCTATGCGGGGCAACATGTCATCAAACTGGACCAGCTCAGTCTGAAGTACTGCTGAAGTAGTTGGTGCAGTTGGACGAGATGGTGAAACTCACCAAACTATGTGCACTTCTGTAGGATCTGGTGGACCAGACAAGGCACAGCGCAGGTCTACGCTGTTTTCAGTACTCTGAATGATTTAAAGCATATTTCGTTTGCAAAAGTCATCCCCTAACAGTTCTGTTGTATAAGAAAGAAGCGCTTTTTCATACTAACTGCACCCATATGAAAATGACTTTAAGACAGATTTTTCAAATGTTAACAAGACCAAAATTGGATTGCAATATCTATTCCTCAAGATTTCTGTGTGCTTCAAAGAAGTCCAACACTCAAACCACCAGGCCACGACTGCCCCTCATCCAGCT
This sequence comes from Triplophysa yarkandensis, assembly GCA_033220385.1. Taxonomy (NCBI): domain Eukaryota; kingdom Metazoa; phylum Chordata; class Actinopteri; order Cypriniformes; family Nemacheilidae; genus Triplophysa; species Triplophysa yarkandensis. The sequence goes on along the minus strand of CM065677.1, from coordinate 891,358 downwards.
CTTTTCAACCTCAGTCACATATATACACATTAGTTTCACAATAAATACAACATGAGGTTCAGGCAGTATTCTTCCTTTGCACCATCTTTCCCACTTATTGTGCTTGCTTGGATCTTACAGGAGTACTTGCTGTTGTCAGGGCTGATCCTTGCAATATAAGCCTTCCATAAAACAAATAATTAGTAAAGTAAAAGATAAAGTTAAAATAACTCTGCATATAAAGTTACATTTGAGATTGCGTGTTTATGTTTGTGTGCGTTTGCTTAAAATAGATTAGTTGTGTGTGTGCGCTCATGCATGTTTGCTATTAAAGGAATACAAACAATAATTAAGATCATTTAAGAATGTTAGTAAAGAAACAGCACCAATCCATACCTCTTTTGTATTGAAAAAAAACAATGCAAGTCAATGGAGACTATTGGTTTTCTGTTACCACTCCAACATTCTTCAAAATATGATCTTTACAGGGTTGAAATGGCAATAGGTGAATACATGACAGGATTTCATGCCTTTAATGTTGCTAAATCATTTAATAAAGTATCTTACCAAGCATGTGGAAGTAAAACCCTGGTCTCTGCATCAGCCGGAGTTGTTGTGACCTACACAAACATGAAACTGAACTTTATTTTTGACTTTTTAGGATACCTTTCTATGACACATAGAAGTAGCTTTGAAAAATGCACAGGCATCAGGGAACATCACGTGAAAACCTTAAATTTGACATGGTTTTTGTGCCCCTTTAACACGTTTAATCTATATTATCTATATTATAAAACCGTTTTTGTCTCCACAGAGATGCTACAGAGTTTAAACACGAACATTCTAGATTTAAGACTAGCAATATTTGCAAACGTTTCTATTACATGAAATAAATAGTTACAAGCAAAGCGATGGAAAACACAAAACACAATGAAACTAGTGTTCATTTACTTAAAGCTAACCCAAAATAACTTGACTGAAACCTGTCCATAAAATATGGATCAAACACAAGACGAAGATCTGTTTATGTTCATATAAAGGACACAAGCAAATGACACTTGAAAATAAACGCTTTGTTACTGTAATGACCCTTAAGACCAAATTAAACTTTTGTGGCCAAACTCATTTTATTGTCCCAGGCACAGGAATATTGCAAAGGTATAGACCCTCAAGACTTCTGCGCTCCGCAAATGAGCTGAGACTTGTGGTACCAGCTCAAAAGGGTAAGTAATCTCTCTCTCGAACGTTCTCTGCTTCAGTTCCTCGATGGTGGAACGATCTGCCTCTGGCTTCACGCTTGTGAGACTTGGTCTCTATCTTCAAAAAACACCTAAAAACTCATCTTTTCCGGCTACAACTAACTCACTAACTCACTTCTTTTCTAACCTACTCACTCTATCAAAAAAAAAAATAAAAATACTTTTGTAACTTCTCTCTCTGTGTAACTTGGTAGCATTGTTGTAGCACTTGTTGACCTATTGTTGTATCGGCTATTTACCGCATCATTGTCTCCTCGACTATTGTAAGTCGCTTTGGATAAATTGCTGTCTTACTCAAGGTCTTTGCAGGGGATCTGTATCCGGGGGTTGGCCTGGTCTCTACTTTCTTTCAGGGCTGTACAGGGCTTCTCTAATTCCGAATCCACCATCTGGTCTGGATACATATTGAATCCGGGTGACTGCAATGTCCCTCTGATCTGGACATATATCTGGTGACTTGCGGAAAATCCACACTTAGTTGGGAAGCCAGTTCTCTTCCGACCTGACAAAACCAGTAGTTCAATTTCAGGCTGCAGCAAAGTCGAGAAGGATCATCTGTTCCCTATCAAAAGCTACACTCTGATGTGTTTCAAACATTATGCGTAAACTTTCTTTGTTTGACCAGTTGTGAAGCATTTAATAACCTAGCTGGGTGTCACTATCAATTACACACAGACACGCGCACGCATGTACACACGCACAGGATCTCTTTAAGAGCCTCTCCCTCTCATACATCCTGGGGGTTCCCACGCTGATCTGTCGTAGTACGTGGGGGTGGCAACAGCCTCTCTCACGCGCTCCCTCGATGCTCTTCAGATTGTGCTGCGGACACCTCCATATGGATAAATTGCTGTCTTACTCAAGGTCTTTGCAGGGGATCTGTATCCGGGGCCATATAGCATGTTTCCCCACCAGACAGAGAGCCAGGCCGGAACTTCTAGTTTCCAAGTCGCTTTTGGATCCTTTCGTAATACCAAGGCACATGAGGACGTTCTAGAGGTGGTGACCAACTCAGTCACTAGATTAAATCTCTACTGGCCACAGGAGCAAGAAGCTTCCAAACACTCATGTTTACATGACAGATATCTATCAGAATGGCCTCAGAGACGGTCCCTCCCTTCCTTTCCATACCTTCACGAGGGCGCACACGCTCGTGGAGTAAACCCAATTCGTCCCGTGGATTTGTGACAACAATTTATTTGACTGTGTTGGGTACAAAACAGAGGGTTATGCTATGATGCCCCAGGTTGAAGAGACCCTGGTGAGCTAACTCTCTCAGGTAGCATCATCAACTCTGAAAAAGCCTGTTCTTTCCTCTAAACTGTTCAGAGTGACATCGAATTTGGTATGGAAGTGCAAGGCTTATCAAGCTGTCCTGCTGGAGGACTTAAGCACAGGCAGCACCATAGATGAACAGGCCATTGCACAGCTACGCTGAGCCACAGACATGTCACTACAGGCAAAAAAAGCAGATGACCCGTGCCATCGGCTTTTACATGGCGGCTTTGGTTGCCACAAAGAGGCTCAACCTCGATGGCATCAAGGACCAGGACCGTTCGTTCCTCCTTGATTCCCTTGTCTTGCCTTCCGGGTTGTTTGAATACCGTTGTCTGCAGATTCCAAGAGGCCAAACGCCATGACGGGGGACTCATTAGGTTTCTTATACGACCAAGGAGGTGTGCCCCCCTGGGATAGAACACTCAGCCTCTGGTCAGTGTGTGGTCTTCACTTCCGTTGTAAAGCAAAAGAGGTACAGACTCTGCTGGACAAAGAGGCCATATAGCATGTTTCCCCACCAGACAGAGAGCCAGGCCGGAACTTCTAGTTTCCAAAAAAAGATTGGAAAGTGGACCAATATAGCATGTTTCCCCACCAGACAGAGAGCCAGGCCAGAACTTCTAGTTTCCAAAAACGATTGGGGGTTGCGTCAAATTTTAGATCTTTTGCGGGTTAAGAACTGTGAAGTTCAAAATACTGAAAATCAGTATGATTGCTCATCTAGTACAACCATATGATTCGTTCGTGACAAGAGATCTCAAGGACGCATACTAGATTCTGTCACAACACAGGAGATTACTGAGGTTTGCTTTCAGGGGACGAAGCCTGCCAATATCAGGTTCTTCCCTTCAGCGAAGCCTTATCACCCTGCACATATACAAAATGAATCAATGCGGCTCTAGCCCCTCTACGACTCCAGGGCATCTGCATTTTTGATTACATAGATGAATGACTGATTCTGGCACAGTCACAATAGCTAACGCTTTGACATGTTGTTTTAGTATGTCGTCCTTGCTCATCTTGGCTCCTTCAGTTAAAGAATTAACGCCAAGAAGCGCGTTCTTTCTCCTACACAGAAGACAATATATCTGGCAGTGGTATGGGCCTCGAACATGATATGGGGACAATTGTCTGTTGTAGTGGACTGAGTGACTAAAAGCAAGTTTTTGTTGAACAAACTGAGGTATTGAGTTTTTTTTTTCATTTTAACACAAATAACTTTTTTGCTGTTATGGTCTGAGTGACTAAATTCACGTTTTATAGCAAATCAGAGGTTTCTTGTTTAAACGAATCGATTTATCAAGCTTACTGCACCAATCTGAAAATTACTTTGGATACTTAATTCATCTTGTTTTTACGATCTGAGTGACTAAAAGCACATTTCATAACAAATCATGCGTTTCTTCACATCTTCACACTAACTTGACCACTCTAAAAATGTATTATGGACACTTTTTTCATCCTCCTGTTATGGCTTAAGTGACTTAAAGCATGTTACATTGAAAAACGTTATAACCCAACAGTTTTGTGTAAAAAAAATATTCTTCCTCAAACTAACTTCATTCTTCTTAAAAAAAGACCTTTGGACACTTTTCTTTTTCTGTTGTGATCCGAGTAACGTTTCATTGCAGATCACACGTTTCTTTTTGAACATCCTTTTATGGTCTGATTGACAATTAATATTTAATTGCAGATCAAACGTTTCTAAAAGTTCCCTGTAAAATTGTGCACTTTCGTAAACTAACTGCATTAATCTGAAAAGGACATAGGGACACTTTTTTCATTCTGCTTTTATGGTCTCTGCGACTGAAAGCAAGCTTCTTGGATAAACATTATATTCTGATAGTTCCGAGTTTAAAACAAAGCGCTTTCCCAAACTAACTTGATTCTTTTTAGAAATAACATTGGAAACGTGTTTTCCTTCATCTGTTGTGGTCCGAGTGTCTAAAAGATTGAAGATCACATGTTTCTTAGTTAAAAAGAATCACTTTTTCAACCTTGCTGTATCTCTCTTTAAATGTATTTTGTACACTTTTTTCATCCTCCTGTTTATTGTCTTAGTGACTAAAAGCAAGTGTCATTAAAAATATCATCATGAGTTCTTAATGTTAAAATGACATGCTGTTTAAAGCTAACGAAACCACTCTGAATATATCTTTTAGACACTTTATACATTCTACCGTTATGGTGTGAATGAAGAATACCATGTTTCAGTGCAGGACACACGTTTCTAACATTTCCATGTGTTGAAAGGAATGTTTTCTCAAACTAATTTTACCACTCTCAAATTGTATTTTCGACACGTTTTTCATTGAAAAACTACTGTAATTGTCTAAGTGACTATTAGCAAGTTTCATTAAAAACTTCATAACCTAACAGTTCTGCGTGTTAAAAAGAAGCACTGCTTCATCTATATGAACATTTCACTTTTTACAATCTGGTGCCATATTTCATTGCAGAACACATGTTACTAACATGTCCTGTGTTAAAACAAAGTGTTTTTAAACTAACCGAACCACTCTTAAAATTATTTGAGACATGCTTTCATTCTCCTGTTATGGTCTGGGTGACTCAAGGCAAATTTCATTTAATAAAAAGCCGCTTTCTCAAACAAACTTCTTCTTAAAAAGACTTTTAGACACTTGTTTTTGTTTTGCTTTTTTGCTCTGAGTGATTAAAGGCACATTTAATTGCTTAATACACGTTTCTTACATTTCTATGTAAAGGTGTTTTAACAAATTAACTGCATTTTTCTAAAAAGACACTTGTTTTCCTACAGCAGTTTTGGCCGGAGTGACTAAGATCACATTTCATCACAGATCACACGTTTCTAACATTTCAATGTTTTAAAACTTTCTCAAATTAACTGCAGAACTCGGAAAATGTATTTAAGACACTTTTTGAAAATCCTTTTACGGTCTAATTAACTAAATGAATATTTCATTGCAAATTGTATGTTCCTAACGGTTACAGGTTTTAAAATTAAGCACTTTCTCAAACTAACTTTAACAATCTTAAAATGTAAGTTATAGAGGTTTTCATCCTCCTCTTATGGTCTGACTGACTAAAAGCAAGTTTCATTGATAAACGTCATATCCCAACAGTTCAGTGTGTTAAAACGACGCGCTGTTTAAAATTATCTGCACCCCTCTGAGAATTGCTTTTAAGACACTTTTTAAGATATGCTGTTAGGTCATAACGCCTTTTTTACACTTTCTTGCGTTAAAACGAAGTGTTTTATCAAAATAACTGCACCACTCTGTACATATATTTTAGACATATTTTCATCCTCCTGTTATGATTGACTAAAAGCAAGTTTCCTTGATAAACCTCATATCCAAACAATTACATGTGTTAAAACGAAGTGCTTCCTCAAACTAACTGCAGTTTGTTTGAGTGAGAAATCACTTAAATACACTTTTTTATACACTTTACCATACTCATGTTATGGTTTCAATGATAAACGTCATATCCTAACTGTTCTGTGTGTTAAAACGATGCACTGTTTAAAACTAACTGCACCTCTCAGAAAATTGCTATTAGACGCTTTTTAAAATCGGCTGTTAGGTCAATGCATTTCGGTGCCTTGTATCCTACATGTGCAATGACAATAAAGTTGAATCTAATCTAATCTAATCTAATTACACGTTTCTAACACTTTCATGTGTTAAAACTAAGGGTTTTCTCAAAATAACTCCACCACTCTGAAGATATATTTTAGACACTTTTTCCAATCTGTTGTTTTGATCGGAAGTACTAACTGCACATTTCATTGCAAACAACACCTTTCTAAGTGTTATATCAAACTAACTGAAACACTCTTAAAATGTATTTTAAACACTTTTCACTCCCTGTTATGATCTCTTTGAATGAAAGCAAGTTTCATTCTCAAAACATTTTACCCTGTCCGTTCAACGTTTTAAAACAATGCGCTTTTTCAAAGTTATTGCATTCTTCTTAAAATTCCTTTAGATACTTGCTTTCCTTTTTCCTGTCTTGGTCTAGTTACTAAAAGCTCATTTTATTGCAGAATACACGTTTCTAACATTTCCATGTGTTAAAACGAAGTTTTCTCAAAATAACTTCACCACTCATAAAATGCATTTTAGACACCTTTACATCCTGCTGTTCAAAACTACCTCCTACCACTCTGAAACTGGCTTTGATAATGATCTGAATGACTAAATGCACATTTCATTGCAAATTATTTGTTCCTAGCTGTTACAAGTGTTAAAATTAAGAACTTTCTCAAAAAAACTGTAACAATCTTAAATTGTACTTTATACAGGTTTTTATCCTACTGTTATGGTCTGAGTGACTAAAATATCATATCCAAACAGTTCTCTTTGTTGAAACAATTTGGTTTCCCTCTTGCCTTGGTTTAGTTACTAAAAGCACATTTTCTTGCAGAATACACGTATCTAACATTTCCATTTGTTAAAACGAAGTGTTTTGTCAAAATAACTACAACACTCATAAAATGTTTAAGACACGTACACATCATCCTGGTATTCATCTCAGAGACTCAAACCAAGTTTCATTTAAAATCTTGATACCTTAAAAGTTCTGTATGTTAAAACGAAGGGCTGTTTAAAATTAACTGACAGTTGCTATTAGGACAGTTTTTAAAATCTGCTGTTTAATTGAAAAACATAATGTTAAAGCACATTTCATCGCAGATCGAACGTTTAAAAGAGTTCCATGTGCTAACATGACGCATTTTCACAAACAAACCTTAAACTTTGAAATTAAATTTTAGACGCCTCTTACATTATGTACTGAGTGACTGAAAGCAAGTTTTATTGAAAAATGTCATACCCTCACAGCTTTTAAACAAAAGTCCTTTCTCAAATTAACTGCACCCTTCTTAAGAAGAACTCTATTACCGTTTCCTATCTGCTGTTAAGGTCTGAGTGACTGAATGCAAGTTTCGTTGAAAATCACTATGCCTGACAGTTCTGCGTGTTAAAATAACGCGCTTTATCAAACTAACTGCATTTTCCTAAAAATACCTTCAGACACTTGTTTTTCTACTACAGTTTTAGCCTGAGTGTCTAAAAGCACATTTCATTGCATATCAAATGTTTCAAACATTTCAATGTTTAAAACGTTACGTTTTCTCAAACTAACTACACAATTGTATTTTAGATACTTTTCAGCATCCGTTTGTGGTCTGATTGACTAATTGGATATTTCATCGCAAACTATATTTTCCTAATTGTTACATGTCTTAAAATTAGGCACTTTCTCAAACTAACTGTAAAACTCTTAAAATATATTTTAGACACGTTTTCATACTCCTGTTATGGTCTGAGTGACTAAAAGCAAGTTTCATTGATAAACGTCATATCCTAACAGTTCTGTTACAAAGACGCGCTGTTTAAAACCAACTGCTCCTCTCTGAAAATTGCTATTAGAGTAATATCCTATTAGGTCATCACGCGTTTCTAAAACTTTCGTGTGTTAAAACGAAGTGTTTTCTCAAACTAACCGAACCACTCTTCTCCTGTTATGTTTCTGTGACTGAAAGCACGTTTCATGGCAAAACATTATACCCTAACAGTTCTGCGTTTTGAAACACATCGCTTTCTCACAATAACTGCATTATTCTTAAGAAGACATTTTGACACTTGTTTTACTTTTGAGATATTGGTCGGGGTGACTTAAGGCATAATTCTATGCAGGTCACAAGTTTTTAACATTTCCACGTGTTAAAAAGAAGCACTTTGTTAAACTAATTGCAGTTTGCAGTTTTAAAGCTCAAACTAAGTACAATCTTATCAAAACATCTTTAGACACTTGTGTCCTTCTGCTGTGTTGGTCTTAGTGACAAAAAGCAAGTTTCATTGAACAAAGAAGCTCCCATTCCATATAGCTGAAACACTCTGTTTTAACTTTTAGACTGTCTTTTTATGAGTAAATAAAATCACTTTTTGATGCAGAAGTACTTCCCTAACAGTTTTTTGTGTTCAAAAGGAGCGCTTTCTCACACTAACTACACCCACCACGAAAATGGATTTAGACAGTTTTTTTCATATGGTTGTTGTGGAATGGGTTATTAATAGTAAGTTTAAATATTAAAGTCTTTTTTTTCTCCGAAGAAGCTTCTTCAAGAGCAAATTGCACCAACTCTAAAAACGTCTTTCAAACAGCTTTGTCTTATTTATGTTATGGTCTGATTGGTCAGACGCACTTGGGGCTAAGTAAGGCTATATTTCGCTAAACTGATGTCTTTTACAGTAATTTGACAAACTGGTGTTGTAAACTAAACCTTAAAAGTCATTTAATGTTCACTTGATGGCTTGTCTGAATGAGCCTTTCTGGGACGAACTCTTGTCCCATACATTTATCTGATTTTGCAGCTAAACTGAGCCAAATCATCACAACCAAATCAGACTTTAAAAGTAATCCCATGTCACCGGTATTTCTGTGGCCAAACAGAAATATATGTTCATTTTATTTTTTTATTTTCAGAATGTTATCCTAAAATAATCTTAATTCACTGGCAAACTAATATCAAACTTTAAAATTGATTTTATGTTATATTTATCACCTGTACATGTTTAATGACTTTACAAATATCTGGCCGACAGTTTTTTATCATATATATTGGCCAAAAGAAGGTGCACCCAAATTACAATTTTTAATTAGTTCAGGATTCTTTGGCAATCTCTCAGAATAAATGAGGCTGTCTCTGGCAAATCTGTTTGTTGACCAAAGGCCAAGCCAATGTGCCTTACAGTAATTTGATCTGACTGGTAAAGTGAAAGCAATGCAAAATTAAACTTTAGAAGTCAAATTCATTTATTTAAAAAAATTCGGATCTGACCGAATCAAATTTCAAAATTAATATTTTGTTCCTGAATGTGAGTATTTTCTTTGTCAGACGTGTGTCCCTTACAATATTTTAAAGGAAAACAGGGAAAATGGCAAATTACACCTTAAAAGTCATTAAATATTGCTGTGTTGACTTGTCTAATCAAATTAGATGATTTCATGTTGCTCTTTTGAACTAATCTACCAAATAAGGCAGTTATCCCATATCCCATACAGTCATATGATCTCAGTAGAAAACTATGTTAACAGGCATTTTACATTTTAAAAGTCATTTCATTTTCTGTGACGACTTGTTATACCAAATGAGTCTTTCGGTGGAAAAATCCTTTACTAACTAACCTTAGTGGCAGACTTATATCACAGGCAAATAAAACTTTATATTTTTCTATCCTGCAAAATTATGATTTCACTGGCAAACTTATATCAGAAGCCAATCGAAAATACCTACTATGGGCCTGCGATGAAATTTGTGATCAAATCAGTGTTTTCTTTGGCAGACTTAGATCCGTTATTATCCAATTATCTTATTTTACAGGTAAACTTGGAAAATTATGCATTACACATTGACTTGTGTTGAGTTGTGGTCAAACTCATGTGTCTTCAAATAGTGTGATTTCACAGACAACGCGGATCAGAAGCCAATTAAAGTTTAAAAGTAATTTAAGGTTGCTCTGATGACCTGTCAGACCAAATAAGGCCTTACATCCTTCACAGTTATCAGATTTTGCTGGCAAACTGAGGTAACAAACAAATTAAACTTTAGAAATAATGTAATTTACTTTGATGACCCATCTGACCAAAGGAGCCTTAATATGGCCACAGTCTTTTCTCTCACAATAATCTGAACTCTCTGGCAAACTAATATCACAAGCAAATCAAACTTTAAAATTAATTTTATGTTACTGTGATGACCTTTCTGCTTAAATGAGTCATTCTTTTGCCATATATATGGAGTTTACAAAAACCAGTCTACTCTTCAGATATTATACAGGGAAGAACATTCTTTCAGGTAGCTAGCAGCTTGGCTAGGACCTTATCATCAGCATTGAGCAGACTGATGGGCCTGTAAGAGCCAAACAGATCAGGATCTCCCCCTTCCTTTAACAGAAGGGAGACTCTTATAGAGTTCATGTGCATACAGACAATCAATGTCGAGAATGGCATTGGAAAGGTCTGTCTGTTAAGCTTTCCTTACTTTATTTTGATATGATGAATCTTATATAATGTATCCTCTAAGGTAGGCTTTGAGGGGTTTCCCAGAGTAAAGAGTAAGATGTGCCTGGAGTGGTGTGGTTTATCGCAAGGAAATTGTCAATGCTTGAAGAAATTCTCTCACAGAAGGAGGGGTCAGATAAAAGTAAGGAGGTCAGTCTTCATGGGGGTCGGTGCGCGCGGTAGGATTTCAAGTTAATATCAAGAAGCAAGGGAGCATGATCTGAAATAACTATGGGTAACTAATTTGTGTTTGTGACCTTTGGGAGTAGAGAGCCATCAACAAGGAAAAGTTGAACAAGAAAAATTATGGTGGACATGAGAGAAGAAAGAGTATTCTCTTGCTAGAGGATGGTTAATTTTCCAAGGGTCACTTTATTTATGTTGTGACGTGAATTCACGAAAGGCCTTGGACATAGCATATGGAGCATTAGTTTGAGCACGGGATCGGTCCAGCACAGGGTTGGCAACACAGTTTAAGTCTCCACCAAATATATATAAATGGTTGTTCAGGTTTGGAATCTGCGTTAAGAGGTTATTAGCAAGTTCCAAATTATCGAAATCATTGGCATTTACATCAACAGAATAACAGGTGTATGGTTGATGGAGCCTACTATGATTAAATATCTACCATTTTTATACACTAAAAACTTTTTTTTGGGAAAAATGTACATTTTTGTAAATTAAAGTGGCAACTCCTCTGGCCCTGGAGTCAAAATTATAATGAAAATAAATCCGAGCCCAAGTGGGTTTTACTCTAAATTGGTACTGTGGGATTACAAATTTAAGAATCTTCTTAATATATGCAGATCCAATACTTAGACATAGCATATATGAAATACTAAGGTATTGTGTATTGTATTTTGTATTTATTATGATTATGGAGACTGTCACCTTGTGTTTGTACTGGCATTAGGTGCCTGTTCCCTAGTCTTTGAGTAGTTATAATAGTTGGATTAGGAATGGTGTAAGTGGGGCATTTGGCTATCCCAGAATACTAAATATACATGCTTTGTTTGGGATCATCACCCAGGTACCAAATCTCCATTTCTGGGGACTGCCCCCTAAATGTATAAAACCACAATGTATTATCACTGCCTTAGAAAGACTTTTGATGACTGCAGTGCCACACAGCGCATTCTCAATAAAGAACTCTGCTGAAGATCTCTCCGGGTCACGCAGGTAAGTCTCCTGCAGAAAAGTGATCTACCTTCAATAGTTTTAAGTGGGAAAACACTCTAGATCTCTTTACAGGGCTATTCATCCCTTTCACATTACAGCTCTGGAATCATAGGGAAATATATTTTTAAACATAATCACCAATCCCTTAAATCAGAGTGAATGAAAAAGAAAAATGAGTATGAGAAGTAGGCTGGAAATATAGCACACATTTTCACCTAGCAAAGACCAAAGGGCATCTGCGAGGAGGGGTAAAGTTAGATCAACCACCATATGATCAAACAGCTGAAACATTAACCACATCAAATCAAAGTACATAGATAAAGAAATAAACACATACAGAAAATGACACATATCCACACGCTAACACAAGTATCCCTGTCTCTCTCCCCCAGTCCCTAAATCTCCCTCCCCATTCGAGAGCGATCGTAGGAGAATTCTTCATTTGATTCTGAAGCATCTAAAAAACAAAACACGTCTCCTCTTTTGAATAGAGAGGCTCCCCGATGAAAAAATACACAAAATTTTTTACAAATTAGAAAAAAAATACATGTTGTAACATATTAGAAGGCCCAACCCTTGGGCAAGTTTACCCTGAAGGAAATTTCCTGTCAAACCAGCTCTGAGCATGGAAGAATTGGAGTTTTTTGTTGCCATAGTTGATGCGAAGTTGGGCAGGAAAACGCAGGGAGAACTGTATTTCTTTCTCCTTAAGACAACGCATCACATTGGTGAATGCAGCCCCCTTCTTAGCGGTCGAGTATCTTCCAAAACGTTGAAGTCAGGGAAGATGTAGATGTCCTGAGTGAGTTGCTTCTTGTTGACAATGCCCCAGCGCCAGGCTCGCTCCTTGTCCTGATAGTAGTGGAACTGAACGATGAAGACCCTCGGCTTTAGCCCTCCGGCATTGGGGTTCTATGGTTTATGGCCAATGCGACTAGCACTGGGAGGTGATTGGAATACATCATCCCCATGAACATCGCAAAAAAAAATGACATATATGCCACTGGGTCAGCTCCTTCTGCCCCCTAAGGTATGCCAATGATTTGAGATCGCAGCGGCGAGAGCGGGATTTTAGGTCTTCCATTTATTCCGTGAACTGCTTGTTAGCGGTGGAAAGATGCTCGTAAGAGGAAAGGTGTTGCACCAAATCAACAATTCAACAGTCCTGAGAAGCAGTCCTTGTCTTAAATCCCTCAATCACAGCAGCAATGGGTGCAAGTGCTGTGTCGATCGCCCGTTTAAGTTGATCAGTAATAGCAGAGGTTAGAAAGACAGGCTAGGATGGTCAGAGTTCTTAGAAATGGCAGGCATAACCAAGGTTGCAGTCCTGTTTCGACGTTGCTTCTCCATTCCAGTAAAAGATAAAAATGTTATAAAAGCTTAAAGATCGTAAAATGGGAGTTTAAGTATGTGTATAAACTGTTACATATGAAAAAACAGTAGCAAAATCCGGGAGCCCTCTCCACCTGCATCCTGTTCGCACACATGCTCAACCCCTCGCTACCAAAGTAGGTTTTAGCAGACCAAAATCATATCCCTTCAAGTAGTGCTGTTTCACAGACAAACTTGGATGAGAAGCCAATTAAAGTTTAAAAGTAATTTAAGGTTGCTCTGATGACCTGTCAGACCAAATAAGGCATTATGTCCCTCAGAGTAATCAGATTTTACTGGCAAACTGAGGTAACAAGTAAATTACACTTTAGAAGTCATTTCATTTTCTGTGATGACTTGTCTGACCAAATGAGGCTTTCCATGAACAAACTCTTATACCTTGAAGTAATCTAATTTCACCTGCAAAATGATGTCAGAAGAAAACTGAGGTTAGAGAAAATGAACCTTTTGAGTATTTTCATTTACTTTGATGACCCATCTGACCAAATTAGGTTTTATGTGGCCACATTCTTTTCTCCCACAATAATCTGAACTCTCTGGAAAACTATGTGTCATATTAAAATTTAAATTGCACCTTAAAACTAAATGAATGTTACTGTGTTTTCTTGTCTTACCAAACTAGATTATTTTATTTTGCTTTTTTGACCTGATGACCAAAATAGGCGGTTGTTCTGATAACCTGTCCAAATAAGGCCTTCCGTGGCTGAACTGATGTCCTTAGCAGTAATCTTTAATCAGTAATCTCATTAAAAACATTACACAGGTAATGCATTTTGTATTTTTGACATGATTGAACAAATTTGTCGTTTTTGGCCAAACTGATGTCCAACACAGTAATGTAATGTCACTGGCAAACTGAGGTAACAGGCTTTTTTTCCCCTTATAGAAATTGAAACATACTTAATATTTAAATGTATTTTGGACACTTTTTTCATCCTTTTTTTATGGTACAAGTTACTACATGCAAGTTTCATAAAACTGGCTTTAAGACACTTTTTGCATTCTGCCGTTATGGTTTTATTGACTTAATGAATATTTCATTGTAAACTATATTTTTGCCCTATGTTGTGACATCATGTTGCCATGGGATGGGAAATGGTCTTCCCATTATCACCTCAAAAGGGGACAAACCATCTAGATTTTGTTGTGGCATCATTCTAAGATCTGCCAACACAGTGGGCAATATCTGAACACAGTTTTTTGTTCCCATTAACTGCATTGATTTGAGCATTTTTCCTTTTATGGTACGGTTGGTTCGTTCAACAAAGCCGGAAGACTCAGGATGATATGTGCATCTTCCATACCAATTGCAATTGATACGCAAGGTCATGAGTTACTTTGGTTGTGAAATTAGGGACATATACAATCATCAATGTGTGCTTCAAGGTAAACAGCAGTTCAATGGTGCATATGCATGTGGCCATTACTTAATTGAAGGAAAACAGGACCAATAATGGGGTTCAACCAAGTCTGAGTTTAAACAAGATCTCAAAGTTTACTTACCAAGGGATTAAAAACTCTTAAAAAGAGTATTAAAATATTTAAGTATTATAAAAAAATAAGTAATGTAATGTGTGATGTGGGGAATAGTCTGTAATTTGCATTAAATCACATAAAATAGGCTACTATATAATTTCTACAAACAAATTTGACAAACAAGAATGCATATAATTGCGTGGGTGAAGGGTTCTCGTATTTTATCTGTATTAACCGGTTTCTCTGTTAATCGTTGGTTTCAAACTAGTTTGTTACAAATTCATATGTATTTTTATGACCAATCTGACTCCAAATTAAATGTAACTTTAACATTGAGATTATTTTACTTTTCCATACTGTAAAGTTATTCTATCACGGTTAATCTGTTTCGTACAGAGGCTCACGACAGGCATTCTATATGCGTGGATCTCATGATCATAAAAACTGCTAATCTGATCTAGTTAGAGGTAGCAGGGTATACTAAATATAATAGTAATAGTTTTAGTCACGATCATGCAACTTGCTAATCAGATGATGAGTATCTATACTGATTTAGTCAGAGGTTGCAGGTTAACTAAATATTCTAATAATAATAGTTTTAGTCAGGATCATGCAATTTGCTAATCAGATAATGAGTTTCTATTCTGAATTAGTCAGAGGTTGCAGGGTATACTAAATATAATAATAATAGTTTTAGTCACGATCATGCAACTTGCTGATCAGATGATGAGTATCTATTCTGAATTAGTCAGAGGTTGCCGGGTATACTAAATATAATAATAATAATAGTTTTAGTCAACTAGTCAAGGCCCGCCCACATAGAGAGAGTTCCCGCAGCTGGAAGATGTGACGTCACTCTCCGTCTCTGTCGCGTATGTCACCCGATCCTTCAGACGGGTAAATATCCGCATAGCGGCGGGTCCTGATGGCATCCTAGGCCGTGTGCTCCGAACATGCGCTTACCAGCTGGCCGGTGTCTTCACAGACATCTTCAACCTCTCCCTCTGTCTGTCTTTGGTCCCTTCATGCTTCAAGACATCTACCATCGTGCCCATACCAAAGAAAACAAAAACCACATGTTTAAATGACTGGAGGCCTGTCGCTCTTACACCCATCTTCAGTAAGTGTTTTGAGAGACTGATCAGAGATTACATCTGCTCTGTACTGCCCGCCTCACTGGACCCTTTACAGTTTGCATACCGCAGCAATCGTTACACAGACGACGCCATTGCTTTCACCCTACACACTGCTCTCTCCCACCTGGAAAACAAGAACTCCTATGTGAGGATGCTGTGTGTGGACTACAGCTCAGCATTCAACACCATAGTGCCTTCCACACTTGTTGAGAAGCTCCAGAATCTTGGACTGAACAGATCTCTGTGCAACTGGATCCTGGACTTCCTGACAGGCAGAGGTCAGGTGGTCAGAATGGGCAGCAACACCTCATCCCTGCTGACCCTTAACACTGGCGCTCCTCAGGGCTGCGTTCTCAGCCCACTCCTGTCCTCCCTGTACACACACGACTGTACAGCCACGCACAGCTCCAATGTGATTGTCAAGTTCGCTGATGACACAACCGTCATAGGCCTGATCACCGACAACGATGAGACGGCCTAGCGAGAGGAGGTGAGCACCCTGACTAAATGGTGTCAGGAGAACCACCTCTCACTCAACACGGACAAGACCAAGGAGCTGGTGGTAGACTTCAGGAGACAGAGCAGAGAACACAGACCCATCACTATCGGCGAGACACCTGTGGAGCGGGTGAGCAGTTTCAAGTTCCTCGGCGTCAACATCAGCGAGGATCTCACCTGGTCCACTCATACCGACGTGGTAATGAAGAAGCAACAGCGCCTCTTCTTTGTGAGACGGCTGAGGAAGTTTGGCATGAGCCCCAGCATCCTCAGAACCTTCTACACCTGCACCATAGAGAGCATCCTGTCGAGCTGCATCACTGCTTGGTTTGGAAACAGCACTGCTGGCAACCGCAAAGCTCTGAAAAGGGTCGTGCGAACTGCCAGCCACATCGTCGGAGGTGAGCTTCCCTCCCTCCAGGACATCTACACCAGGCCTTGCATAAGGAAATCCCGGAAGATCATCAGGGACTCCAGCCACCCATCTCACAGACTGCTCTCTATGCTGCCCTCAGGAAGACGTCTCCGCAGCATCCGCTCCCGCACGAGTCGACTGAAGGATAGCTTTTTCCCTCAGGCTATCCGACTCATGAACAATCAGAACTGATACACTCCCACACACAATATGTCACACACTGCACTTTAACGCAAAGTTTAACACTGGACAATATTTACACACTGCACTTTAAAAAACAGTCTACCTCATCCTATGCACAACTTGTTTACATTATGCAGAACGTGCACACTCTGTGTTTAGTGTTTAATGTTTTTCTTGTGCTAAATGTATGTATGTTGAATGTTTCGACTGTGTTTGTCTATAGTACACTGTGTGTACTGATTATATGTATGTGCATATTGCACACTGTCTTATGTCTGCACTATATGTTTCATGTTATTACATGCGCTGTTTTTGGAGCAAGCTCCTAAGAATTTCACTCACCAGGGCACATGTGCCGTGGTGATGTAACAATAAAAGTGAATTGAATTGAATTGAATTAAAATTGAATTGAATTAAGGCTCAACAAAAATGTATGGGGAAAAGACAAAAAATGTAACAGAAACCTTGAGTTTAGAGAATGAAACCTACTCCTGACCAGGTCAGGTTCACAAAGTTACCACGGTAACTGACTCTAAGTAAAAGTTACCTCTCTTTCAGAAACAGGCTTGACTTACCTTGCTTTCTCATGTTTGAAGTAGCCTGTTGTCAGAAAGGTTGTGTACACGAGCATAAAAAAACATGCTATTTTGCATTGCAACCAAACAAAACTAACCCAAAATAACTTGACTGAAACCTGTCCATATAGTATGGGTCACACACAAGACGAAGATCTGTTCATGTTCATGTAAAGTCCACAAGCAAATGACACTTGAAAATAAACGCTTTGTTATTGTAATGACCCTTAAGACCAAATTATACTTTTGTGGCCAAACTCGTTTTATTGTCACAGGCACAGGAATATTATTTCCTGTAAAGACCTGTTTGACCAAATGAGTCTTTCTGTGCCAAAACTCATTTCTCTTACAATAATCTGATCTCACTGGCAAACTTATATCACACAACTTAAAACTCAATTTAAATCTGCCTTGACCTTCAGTTCAACTTCACTTCAATTATATCAATTTTGAAAATTAATTGTATGTTTCTGTGACGAAAATTGTATGTTTATGTTTCTGTGACACCCTCTCTGGCAAACTGACGTCAAAGACACAAGTACTGTTACTACTTGTCTCATCAAAACAGGCTTTTCGTTACTCATTGCCTCCCAACTCATATCCTGGAAATGAATCTTATGTCATTGGCAAACTGGTGTCACAGGCAATTCAAACCCTTAAAGAAATTTAATGTTGCCCAAATGATGTGTCATACCAAATGAGGCTAGCCGTGGCCAAACTGATGTACCTCACAGTTACCTGATCTAACTGGAAAACTGAGGCAACAGATACTTTACACTTTGAAAGTCCAAACTAAAGTTGTCAAACTAATATTCCTCACAGCAATCTGAGCTCACCGGCAAACTGTCAGAGGCAAATCATTTCATGTTTCATTGATGATCTGCGTCAAATAAGACCTTAAGGTAATCTGATTTGAACCAAATGAGGATTTTTGATTGCAAATTAACGTCCTAAAAGTAATCAAATATTGGTGGCTGGCTGAGGTTAAGGCAAACAACACTTTAAAGGTCATTTTATGTTGCTGTAATCACGTGTCTGACTAAATGAGGCTTTCCGTGGCCAAAGTAAAGTTTCTCACAGTTATCTTATCTTAACTGATAATTAGGGTCAGAAGGAAATCGTATTTGAAAGTCATTTCATGTTGCTGTAATAACCTCAGAGCATGTGAGTTTTTTTTATGTCCAAACTTGTGTCCCAGTTATGTAATGTTTCTCTAGCAACCTCTCTTATAGTAATCTAATATCACTGGAAAACTGATGTCAACGAAAAATCTAGCTTTTAAAGCCATTTATCTTCTTTGACAACCTGTCTGACCAAATGAGGCTTTCTGTGGTAAAGTTATATCTGTTACAAAAATCTGATGTCACTGGAAAATGGAAGTAGTAGGCAAAAAACTTTAAAAGTTATTTTATTTTCTGTGATTACTTCTCTGACTCTGACTGATGAGGCTTTCTGTGGCCAAGAAACAACAATCTGACAAATTGACCTCTTTCGCACTTTGAAAAGTAATTTTAATGTTGTTGTGGTAACCGAATGAGACTTTGTATTAGCTTTTGACTCATTTCATTGTTATATACAAAGGCATACAATGTATGTTCAAACAAAGCAGGGAATAAACCTGGCTGCACCAATTTAAAAATATCTTCTATGCAATTTCTTGAAGCGCTTTTCATTTTGATTAGCGAAGCAGTGTAAATAATAAATGCAGTTGATCATTTAATTCGGTGTTGTCATCTATGTTCAATTAAAATACGGTCTGTGCATTCATTTCCAATCAATATCGCTGTAATGGAAGTAATTCCAACTAAGCAAGCCAGAGACGACCTCCGAAAGGAACCAAAACTCCTAGAGACCGAATGGAGAAAAACCATGGGAAAACCAGGCTCAGTTGGGGGTGGGCAGTTCTTCTCTGACCGGACAAAACAAGCAGATCTAGGCTGCAGCAAAGTTGAGAAGAATCATCTGTTTCCTGTGGTCTTATGGTGGTCTTAGTCAAGATCTTTGCAGGGAATATGTATGCGGGGCTTTGGTTGGCCTGGTCTCTACTTTCTTTCAGGGCTGTACAGGGCTTCTCTAATTCCGAATCCCCCATCTGGTCTGGATATATATTGAATCTTGGTGACTGCAATGTCCCTCTGATTTGGACATATATCTGGTGGCTTGGGGAAAATCCACACTTAGTTGGGAAACCAGTTCTCCTCTGACCTGACAGAACCAATAGTTCAATTTCAGGCTGCAGCAAAGTCGAGAAGGATCATCTGTTCACTATTAAAAGCTACACTCTTCTGTATTTCAAACATCATGCGTAAACTTTCTTTGCTTGACCAGTTGTGAAGCATTTAATAACCTAGCTGGGTGTCACTATCAATTACACACAGACACGCGCACGCATGTACACACGCACAGGATCTCTTTGAGAGCCTCTCCCTCTCATACATCCTGGGGGTTCACACGCTGATCGGTCGTATTGCGTGGGGGTGGCTATAGCCTCTCTTATACGATCCCTCGATACACCTACTCCCTTGCCTCCGTGGATCCTTTCGTAATGCCAAGGCACATTAGGAAGTTCTAGAGGTGGTGACCAACTCAGTCACTAGATTAAATCTCAACTGGCCACAGGAGCAAGAGGCTTCCAAACACTCATGTTTACATGACAGATATCTATCAGGTGGCAGATCAGAATGGTCTCAGAGACGGTCCCTCCCTTCCTTTCCATACCTTCACAAGGAGCGCACACGCTAGCGGAGTAAACACAATTCATCCCGTGGATTTGTGACAACAATTTATTCGACTGCCTTGGGTACAAAATGGCGTAAAAATAATAATTTTTACATTGCCACAAAGAGGCTCAACCTCGATGGCATCAAGGACCAGGACCGTTCGTTCCTCCTTGATGCCCCTGTCTTGCCTTCCGGGTTGTTTGGGTATCCCATGAATACCGTTGTCTGCAGATTCCAGGAGGCCAAACGCCATGACGGGGCATTCATTAGGTGTCTTATAGGATATATATTGCCCCCCTAGGATAGAAAACTCGGCCTCTGGTCAGTGTGTGGTCTTCACTTCCGTCGAACCGGAACAAGCACAAAAGAGGTACAGACTCTGCTGGACAAAGAGGCCATATAGCATGTTTCCCCACCAGACAGAGACCAGGCCGGAACTTCTAGTTTCCAAAAAAGATTGGAAACTGGACCAATATAGCATGTTTCCCCACCAGACAGAGAGCAAGGCCAGAACTTCTAGTTTCCAAAAACGATTGGGGGTTGCGTCCAATTTTAGATCTTTTTGCGGGTTAAGAACTGTGAAGTTCAAAATACTGAAAATCAGTATGATTGCTCATCTAGTACAACCATATGATTCGTTCGTGACAAGAGATCTCAAGGACGCATACTAGATTCTGTCACAACACAGGAGATTACTGAGGTTTGCTTTCAGGGGACGAAGCCTGCCAATATCAGGTTCTTACCTTCAGCGAAGCCTTATCACCCTGCACATATACAAAATGAATCAATGCGGCTCTAGCCCCTCTGCGACTCCAGGGCATCCACATTTTTAATTACATAGATGACTGACTGATTCTGGCACAGTTACAATAGCTAACACTTTGACATGTTGTGTTGGGGTGTCGTCCTTGCTCATTTTGGCTCCTTCAGTTTAAGAATTAACGACGAGAAGTGCGTTCTTTCTCCTACACAGAAGACATCATATCTGGCAGTGGTATGGGCCTCGAACATGATATGGGGAAAATTGTCTGTTTTTGTGCACTGAGTGACTAAAAGCAAGTTTTAGTTGAACAAACTGAGTTATTGAGTTTTTTTTTCATTTGAACACAAATAACTTTTTTGCTGTTATGGTATGAGTGACTAAATTCACGTTTTATAGCAAATCAGAGGTTTCTTGTTTAAACGATTGGATTTATCAAGCTTACTGCACCAATCTGAAAATTACGTTTACAATTCATCGGATACTTAATTCATCTTGTTTTTACGATCTGAGTGACTAAAAACACATTTCATAACAAATCATGCATTTCTTCAGATGTGTTTCTTCACACTTACTTGACCACTCTAAAAATGTATTATGGACACTTTTTTTCATCCTCCTGTTATGGTCCAAGTGACTTAAAGCAAGTTACATTGAAAAACGTTATAATCCAACAGTTTTGTATTAAAAAAATATTCTTCCTAAAACTAACTTCATTTTTCTTAAAAATAGACCTTTGGACACTTTTCTTTTTCTGTTGTGATCTGAGTAACTTAAAGCACGTTTCATTGCAGATCACACGTTTCTAACATTTCAATGTTTTAAAACTTTATCAAATTACCTGCAGAACTCGGAAAATGTATTTAAGACACTTTTTGAAAATCCTTTTAATGTCTAATTAACTAAATGAATATTTTCATCCTCCTCTTATGGTCTGACTTACTAAAAGCAAGTTTCATTGATAAACGTCACATCCCAACAGTTATGTGTGTTAAAACCACGCGCTGTATAAAATGAGCAGCACCCCTCTGAAAATTGCTATTAGACGCTTTTTAAAATCGCTGTTAGGTCATTACGCGTTTCAAACACTTTCATGTGTTAAAAGTAAGTGTTTCCTCAAAAGACACTTTTTCCAATATGTTTATATGATTGGAAGTACTAACTGCACATTTCATTGCAGACAACACCTTTCTAAGTGTTATATTAAACTAACTGAAACACTCTTAATATGTATTTTAAACAACTTTCACTCCCCTGTTATGATCTCTTTGAATGAAAGCAAGTTTCATTAAAATACTTTCACCTTGTCCGTTCAACATTTTAAAACAATGCACTTTTTCAAACTAATTGCATTCTTCTTTAAATTCCTTTAGGTACTTGCTTTCCTTTTGCCTGTCTTGGTCTAGTTACTAAAAGCTAATTTTATTCTAGAACACACGTTTCTAACATATCCATGTGTTAGACGAAGTGTTTTTTCAAAATAACTTCACCACTCATAAAATGCATTTTAGACACCTTTACATCCTGCTGTTCAAAACTACCTCCGACCACTCTGAAACTGGCTTTCAAAAACTTCTTGTATTTTGCCATTATGTTCTGAATGTCTAAATGCACATTTCATTTCAAATGATTTGTTCCTAGTCGGTACAAGTGTTAAAATTATGCACCTACCCAAACTAAATGCACAAATCTAAAAAAGAATTTAAGACATTAAGACAATACGATAATACAGTCATACTGCTGTTAGGCTCTCTGTGACTGAAAGCAAGTTTCATGGGAAACATTATACCAATAAATCAAAGTTAATGGTAGATCAACCGTTTCTAACGGTCGCATGTGTTAAAACAAAGTGTTTCTCGAACTGCTGCAACACTGGTAAAATGTATTTTATAAACTTTACAGTACTCATGTTAAGGTCTGGTTGACTAAGCAAGTTTCATGGAAAAACGTAATACCAATAAAGTACGTTTCATTGCAGATCAAACGTCTCAATCCATGTGTTAAAACGACGCGCTTCCTCAAACTAACCGCACAACTTTGAAAATAAATTTGAGATGCATCTTACATATTCCGTTATGGTCTGAGTGACTGAAAGCTACTTTAATTGAAAGATGTCATTCCATCACAGTTTTTAAACAAAGTCCTTTCTCAAAGTAGTTACTGCAACCTTCTTAAAGAGACCTCTAGATACTGTTTCCTTGTGCTGTTATGGTCTGATTGACTGAAAGCAAGTTTCATGGAAAAAACATTATACCTGACAGTTCTCCGTGTTGATATAAGGCGCTTTTCTCAAACTAACTGCATTTTTCTAAAAATACCTGCAGACACTTGTTTTTCTACTGCAGTTTTGGTCTTAGTGACTAAAATCACATGGCATTGCAGATCACACGTTTCAAATGTTTCAATGTTTTAAAACGATGCGCTTTCTCAAATTAACTGCAGAACTCGGAAAATGTATTAAAAACACTTTTTGAAAATCCTTTTATCGTCTAATTACCTAAAGGAATATTTCATTGCAAACTATATGTTCCTAACTGTTACAAGTGTTAAAATTAAGTCCTTTCCAAAATAACTGTAACAATCTTAAAATCTACTTTATACAGGTTTTCATCCTCCTGTTATTGGGCTGATTGACTAAAAGCAGGTTCCATTGAAAAACATTATACCTGATAGTTCTACGTTTTAGGATAACGTGCTTTCTCAAACTAACTGTATTTTCCCTCAAAAATACATTCAGACACTTGTTTTTCTACTGCAGTCTTGGTCTTAGTGACTAAAAGTAAATTTCACTGCAGATAACACTTTTCTAACATCTCAATGTTTTAAATCGATGCGCTTTCTCAAACTAACTGCACAACTCTGCAAATTTTTAGAAACTTTTTGAACATCCTTTTATGGTCTATTAACTAAATGTAAATTTCATTGCAAACTATATGTTCCTAACTGTTGCATGTCTTAAAATTAAGCACTTTTAAACTGTAACAACCTTAAAATGTACTTTATACAGGTTATGGTATAAAGTTGTAATTTGTAATACTGTAGCCAACCCTTAGTGTGCATTATGTTTATTTTCAGGCTGTTATGGTCTGACTGACTAAAAGCAAGTTTCATTGATCAAAGTCACATCCTTACTGTTCTGTTTGTTAAAACGACGCACTGTTTAAAACTAACTGCACCTCTCTGAAAATTACTATTAGACGCTTTTTAAAATCGGCTGTTAGGTCATTACGCGTTTCTAACACTTTAACAAGTGTTTCCTCAAAATAACTGCACCACTATAAAAAATATTTTAGACGCTTTTTCCAATATGTTGTTATGATCGGAAGTACTAGCTGCACATTTCATTGCAGACAACACCTTTCTAAGTGTTATATTAAACTAACTGAAACACTCTTAAAATGTATTTTAAACACTTTTCATTCCCCTGTTATGATCTCTTTGAATGAAAGCAAGTTTCATTCTCAAAACTTTCACCCTGTAAGTTCAACATTAATTGCATTCTTCTTAAAATTCATTTAGATACTTGCTTTCCTTTTTCCTGGCTTGGTGTAGTTACTAAAAGCTCATTTTATTGCAGAACACACGTTTCTAACATTTCCATGTGTTAAAACGAAGTGTTTTTTTAAAATAACTACAACACTCTTAAAACGTATTTAGACGCGTACACATCAGCCTGTCATTCATCTGAGAGACTCAAACCAAGTTTCATTTAAAATCTTGATACCTAAAAGTTCCGTATGTTGAAACGAAGCGCTGTTTCAAATCAACTGAGAGTTGCTATTAGGACAGTTTTTAAAATCTGCTGTTTCATTGAAAAACATAATGTTAAAGCACATTTCATCGCAGATTGAACGTTTAAAAGAGTTCCATGTGCTAACATGATGCGTTTTCACATACTAACCGCAAACTTTGAAATTACACTTTAGACGCCTCTTACATACTTCCGTTATGGTGTGAGTGACTGAAAGCAAGTTTTAATGAAAAATGTCATACCCTCACAGCTTTTAAACAAAAGTTTAGGAAGAACTCTATAACTGTTTCATTTCTGCTGTTAAGGTCTGAGTTACTGAATGCAAGTTTCGTTGAAAAACACTATGCCTGACAGTTCTGCATGTTAAAATACCGCGCTTTATCAAACTAACTGCATTTTCCTAAAAATACGTTCAGACACTTGTTTTTCTACTACAGTTTTAGCCTGACTGTCTAAAAGCACATTTCATTGCATAATAAATGTTTCTAACATTTAGATGTTTAAAAGGTTACGTTTTCTCAAACTAACTGCACAATTGTATTTTAGAAACTTTTCAGCATCCGTTTATTGTCTGATTGACTATATTTCATCGCAAACTATATTTTCCTAATTGTTGCATGTCTTTAAATTAAGCACTTTCTCAAACTAACTGTAAAACTCTTAAAATATATTTTGGACACGTTTTCATACTCCTGTTATGGTCTTGAGTGACTAAAAGCAAGTTTCATTGATAAACGTCATATCCTAACAGTTTTGTGTGTTACAAAGAGGCGCTGTTTAAAACCAACTGCTCCTCTCTGAAAATTGCTGTTAGACTGATATCCTATTAGGTCATCACGCGTTTCTAACACTTTCGTGTGTTAGCTTAAAAGTTAAGAAGTGTTTTCTCAAACTAACCGAACCACTCTTCTCCTGTTATGTTTTTGTGACTGAAAGCACGTTTCATGGCAAAACATTATACCTTACAGTTCTGCGTTTTGAAACACATCGCTTTCTCACAATAGCTGCATTATTCATAAGAAGACATTTTGACACTTGTTTTACTTTTGATATATTTGTCGGGCTGACTTAAAGCATAATCCTATTCAGGTCACAGGTTTCTAACATTTCCACGTATTAAAAAGAAGCACCTTGTTAAATTAATTGCAGTTTGCTGTTTTAAAGCTCAAACTAATTATAATCTTCTCAAAACATCTTTAGACACTTGTGACCTTCTGCTGTGTTGGTCTTAATGCAAGTTTCATTGAACAAAGAAGCTCCCATTCTATCTAGCTGAAACACTCTGAAATTAACTTTTAGACAGTCTTTTAATGAGTAATTAAAAGCACTTTTTGATGCAGAAGTACTTCCTTAACAGTTTTTGAAACACTCTTAATATGTTTTTAAACACCTTTCACTCCCCTGTTATGATCTCTTTGAATGAAAGCAAGTTTCATTAAAAAACTTTCACCCTGTCAGTTCAACATTTTGAAACAATGCGCTTTTTCAAACTAATTGCATTCTTCTTAAAATTCCTTTACGTACTTGCTTTCCTTTTTCCTGTCTTGGTCTAGTTACTAAAAGCTCATTTTATTGCAAAACACACGTTTCTAACATATCCATGTGTTAGAACGAAGTGTTTTTTCAAAATATCTTCACCACTCATAAAATGCATTTTAGACACCTTTACATCCTGCTGTTCAAAACTACCTCCGATCACTCTGAAACTGGCTTTCAAACACTTCTTGTATTTTGCCATTTTGTTCTGAATGTCTAAATGCACATTTCATTTCAAATGATTTGTTCCTAGTCGGTACAAGTGTTAAAATTATGCACCTACCCAAACTAAATGCACAAATCTGAAAAAGAATTTAAGAAATTAAGACAATACGATAATACAGTTGCTGTCAGGCTCTATATGACTGAAAGCAAGTTTCATGGGAAACATTAAACCAATAAATCAAAGTTAATGGTAGATCAACCGTTTCTAACGGTCGCATGTGTTAAAACAAAGTGTTTCTCGAACTGCTGCAGCACTGTTAAAATGTATTTTATAAACTTTACAGTACTCATGTTAAGGTCTGAGTGACTAAAAGCAATTTTCATGGAAAAACGTAATACCAATAAAGCACATTTCATTGCAGATCAAACGTTTCAATCCATGTGTTAAAACGACGCGCTTTCTCAAACTAACTGCACAACTTTGAAAATAAATTTGAGATGCATCTTATATATTCCGTTATGGTCTGAGTGACTGAAATCTACCTTAATTGAAAGATGTCATTCTCTCACAGTTTTTATACAAAGTCCTTTCTCAAAGTAGTTACTGCAACCTTCTTAAAGAGACCTCTCGATACTGTTTCCTTGTGCTGTTATGGTCTTTTTGACTGAAAGTTTCATAGAAAAAACATTATACCTGACAGTTCTCCGTGTTTATATAAGGCGCTTTTCTCAAACTAACTGCATTTTCCTAAAAATACCTGCAGACACTTGTTTTTCTACTGCAGTTTTGGTCTTAGTGACTTAAATCACATGGCATTGCAGATCACACGTTTCTAATGTTTCAATGTTTTAAAACGATGCGCTTTCTCAAATTAACTGCAGAACTCGGAAAATGTATTAAAAACACTTTTTGAAAATCCTTTTATGGTCTAATTACCTAAAGGAATATTTCATTGCAAACTATATGTTCCTAACTGTTACAAGTGTTAAAATTAAGTCCTTTCCAAAATAACTGTAACAATCTTAAAATCTACTTTATACAGGCTTTCATCCTCCTGTTATTGTGCTGATTGACTAAAAGCAAGTTCCATTGAAAAACATTATACCTGCTAGTTCTACGTTTTAATATAACAAGCTTTCTAAAACTAACTGTATTTTCCTAAAAAATACCATCAGACACTTGTTTTCTTTGACTGCAGTTTTGGTCTTAGTGACTAAAAGTAAATTTCACTGCAGATAACACGTTTCTAACATGTCAATGTTTTAAAACGATGCGCTAACTGCACAACTCTACAAATGTATTTTAGAAACTTTTTGAACATCCTTTTATGGTCTATTAACTAAATGTAAATTTCATTGCAAACTATATGTTCCTATCTGTTGCATGTCTTAAAATTAAGCACTTTTAAACTGTAACAACCTTAAAATGTACTTTATACAGGTTATGGTATAAAGTTGTAATTTGTAATACTGTAGCCAACCCTTAGTGTGCATTATGTTTATTTTCAGGCTGTTATGGTCTGACTGACTAAAAGCAAGTTTCATTGATCAAAGTCACATCCTTACTGTTCTGTTTGTTAAAACGACACACTCTTTAAAACTAACTGCACCTCTCTGAAAATTGCTATTAGACGCTTTTTAAAATCGGCTGTTAGGTCATTACGCGTTTCTAACACTTTCACAAGTGTTTCCTCAAAATAACTGCACCACTCTAAAAAATATTTTAGACGCTTTTTCCAATATGTTGTTATGATCGGAAGTACTAGCTGCACATTTCATTGCAGACAACACCTTTCTAAGTGTTATATTAAACTAACTGAAACACTCTTAAAATGTATTTTAAACACTATTCATTCCCCTGTTATGATCTCTTTGAATGAAAGCAAGTTTCATTCTAAAAACTTTCACCCTGTCAGTTCAACAGTTTGAAACAATGTTTTTCAAACTAATTGCATTCTTCTTAAAATTCATTAAGATACTTGCTTTCCTTTTTCCTGGCTTGGTCTAGTTACTAAAAGCTCATTTTATTGCAGAACACACGTTTCTAACATTTCCATGTGTTAAAACTAAGTGTTTTTTTTTAAATAACTACAATACTCTTAAAATGTATTTAGACACGTACACATCAGCCTGTCATTCATCTGAGAGACTCAAACCAAGTTTAATTTAAAATCTTGATACCTAAAAGTTCCGTATGTTGAAACGAAGCGCTGTTTCAAATCAACTGAGAGTTGCTATTAGGACAGTTTTAAAATCTACTGTTTAATTGAAAAACATAATGTTAAAGCACATGTCATCGCAGATCGAACGTTTAAAAGAGTTCCATGTGCTAACATGATGCGTTTTCACATACTAACCGCAAACTTTGAAATTACATTTTAGACGCCTCTTACATACTTCCGTTATGGTGTGAGTGACTGAAAGCAAGTTTTAATGAAAAATGTCATACCCTCACAGCTTTTAAACAAAAGTTTAGGAAGAACTCTATAACTGTTTCATTTCTGCTGTTAAGGTCTGAGTTACTGAATGCAAGTTTCGTTGAAAAACACTATGCCTGACAGTTCTGCATGTTAAAATACCGCGCTTTATCAAACTAACTGCATTTTCCTAAAAATACGTTCAGACACTTGTTTTTCTACTATAGTTTTAGCCTGACTGTCTAAAAGCACATTTCATTGCATAATAAATGTTTCTAACATTTAGATGTTTAAAAGGTTACGTTTTCTCAAACTGACTGCACAATTGTATTTTAGAAACTTTTCGGCATCCGTTTATTGTCTGATTGACTCTATTTCATCGCAAACTATATTTTCCTAATTGTTACATGTCTTAAAATTTAACACTTTTTCAAACTAACTGTAAAACTCTTAAAATATATTTGGACACGTTTTCATACTCCTGTTATGGTCTTGAGTGACTAAAAGCAAGTTTCATTGATAAACGTCATATCCTAACAGTTCTGTGTGTTACAAAGAGGCGCTGTTTAAAACCAACTGCACCTCTCTGAAAATTGCTATTAGACTGATATCCTATTAGGTCATCACGCGTTTCTAACACTTTCGTGTGTTAACTTAAAAGTTAAGAAGTGTTTTCTCAAACTAATCGAACCACTCTTCTCCTGTTATGTTTTTGTGACTGAAAGCACGTTTCATGGCAAAACATTATACCCTTACAGTTCTGCGTTTTGAAACACATCGCTTTCTCACAATAACTGCATTATTCATAAGAAGACCTTTTGACACTTGTTTTACTTTTGATATATTTGTCGGGCTGACTTAAAGCATAATCCTATTCAGGTCACAGGTTTCTAACATTTCCACGTATTAAAAAGAAGCACCTTGTTAAATTAATTGCAGTTTGCTGTTTTAAAGCTCAAACTAATTATAATCTTCTCAAAACATCTTTAGACACTTGTGACCTTCTGCTGTGTTGGTCTTAATGCAAGTTTCATTGAACAAAGAAGCTCCCATTCTATCTAGCTGAAACACTCTGAAATTAACTTTTAGACAGTCTTTTAATGAGTAATTAAAAGCACTTTTTAATGCAAAGTACTTCCCTAACAGTTTTTGGTGTTCAAAAGGAGAGCTTTCTCACACTAACTACACCCAACACGAAAATTTAGACAGTTTTTTTCAAATGGTTGTTATGGAATGGGTTATTAATAGTAAGTTTAAATATAAAGTCTTTTTTTTCTCCGAAGAACCTTCTTCAAGAGCAAATTACACCAACTCTAAAAAGGTCTTTCAAACAGCTTTGTCTTATTTATGTTATGGTCTGATTGGTCAGACGCACTTGGGGCTAAGTAAGGCTATATTTCGCTAAACTGATGTCTTTTACAGTAATCTGACAAACTGGTGTAAACTAAACCTTAAAAGTAATTTAATGTTCACTTGTTGGCTTGTCTGAATGAGCCTTTCTGGGACATACTCTTGTCCCAGCCATTTATCTGATTTTGCAGCTAAATGAGCCAAATCATCTCAACCACATCACACTTTAAAAGTAATCCCATGTCACCTGTATTTCTATAGCCAAAGAGAAATTTATGTTCAATTTTATGTTTTCATTTTCAGAATGTTATCCTAAAATAATCTGAACTCATTGGCAAACTAATATCAAACTTTAAAATTGATTTTATGTTATATTTATGACCTGTACATGTACAATGACTTTACAAATATCTGACCGACAGTTTTTATCATATATATTGGCCAAAAGAAGGTGCACCCACATTACAATTTTTAATTAGTTCAGGATTCTTTGGCAACCTCTCCGAATAAATGAGGCTGTCTCTGGCAAATTTGTTTATTGACCAAAGGCCAAGTCAATGTGCCTTACAGTAATTTGATCTGACTGGCAAAGTGAAAGCAATGCAAAATTAAACTTTGGATGTCATGGAATTCATTTAACACAATTCGGATCTGACCTGAAAACTGATATCAGAAGACAATCAAATTTCAAAATTAATTTCTTGTTCCTGAATGTGAGTATTTTCTTTGTCAGACGTGTGTCCCTAACAATATTTTAAAGGAAAACAGGGATAATGGCAAATAACACCTTAAAAGTCATTAAATATTACTGTGTTAACTTGTCTTTTCAAATTAGATGATTTCATGTTGCTCTTTTGAACTAATCGACCAAATAAGGCCGTTATCCCATATCCCATACAGTCATATGATCTCAGTAGAAAACTATGGTAATAGGCATTTTACACTTTAAAAGTCATTTTATTTTCTGTGACGACTTGTTATACCAAATGAGTCTTTCGGTGGAAAAATCATTTACAATAACCTTAGTGGCAGACTTATATCACAGGCAGATAAAACTTTATATTTTTCTTTCCTGCAAAATTATGATTTCACTGGTAAACATATATCAGAAGCCAATCGAAAATACTTACTATGGGCCTGCTATGAAATTTGTTATCAAATCAGTGTTTTCTTTGGCAGACTTCCATTACAATGATCTTATTTTACAGGTAAACTTGGAAAATTATGCATTGCACCTTGACTTGTGTTAAGTTGTCTTGCCAAAGTAGGTCAAACTCATGTCCCTTCAAGTAGTGTGATTTCACAGACAAACGCGGATCAGAAGCCAATTAAAGTTTAAAAGTAATTTAAGGTCTCTCTGATGACCTGTAAGACCAAATAAGGCCTTACATCATTCACAGTTATCAGATTTTACTAGTAAACTGAGGTAACAAACAAATTAAACTTTAGAAATAATTTAATTTACTTTGATGACCCATCTGACCAAAGGAGCCTTAATGTGGCCACTCTCCAATTCGCATCCCTTACAATAATCCTATATTACAGGTAAACTAGGGAACATTTTAAAGTGCACCTTAAAAGGAATTTACTGTTACTGCGTTTACTTGTCTTACAAAATTAGGTGATTTTATTTTGCATTTTTTAACCTGGTTGACCAAATTAGGTGGTTGTTCTGAGGACCTGTCAGACCAAATAAGGCTTTCCGTAGCAACTGATGTCCTTAGGAGTAATCTTTAATCTTTTAAAAACATTGCAAAGGTAATTTTCTTGCATGTTGCAGTTTTGACCTGATTGAACAAATTTGTCATTTTTAGCAAAACTGAGATTACAATAGTGTAATCTCACTTGGCAAACTGAGGTGACAGGCTTTTTTCACCTATAAGTCATATACTTTTGTGTAAGGACATGTCTGACCAAATAAGCCATTCTGTGGCCAAACTAATGTCCTAAACATTAATCCTTTCCCATTGAAAAACTACATTAGGTTACAGGAAAATAACATTCTAAAACACATTTAATGAGGCTTAACATTGCCAAACCCATATCCCTTACAGTTATATGATCTAAATGGAAAACTAAGGTAACAGGCATTTTACACTTTAAAAAGTCATTTAATTGTCTGTGACGACCTGTTTGACCTCCTTAATAGTCTGATCTCACTCAAAAGTTGAATTTTTTTATCAGAAGCCGATCAAAAATTCCTTTTTTGGTCCTGTGATGAACTGTATGATCAAATCAGTGTTTTCTTTGGCAGACTTATGTCCCTTACAATGATCTTATTTTACACATATACCGGGAAAGTGGCAAATCACACCTTAAAAGTCATTGACTTGTGTTGAGTTGTTTTATCCAAGTAGGTCTAAATCACGGTTCATTTGTTAATTTTCAAATATGAATATAAAAAAACATTCCCCACCCCACACACCCACCCACCTAGTCGCCCTCCCCTGACATTACAGACATACATATACATCAGACACACAAATTACAAGCACAATAAAAATTATGAAAATTATGATATTAATGAAATTAATACATAATGGTAAAAAACAAAAAACAAAAACACGGTGGACAGATCATAGATGGTGTGCTTGTGCTTAGGCCATGACATGACTCACAAGCTTCCACTAAAGTGAAGATTTAGGGATAGATAAGACCTATAAGTGCTAGGCATTTTTAGAAAGAGGTGAAATCAGGTCATGGGAGTGTTTGCAAGTCCGTAAAATATTGAATGAAAGGACACCAGTGCTTAAATAATGTGTCCCCACGTAGAGTGAATTTAACTTTCTCAAAAAAAAAAATCTTTTAACCAGACGGAAATAAGAGGGGGCTGTGGTGATTTCCAATTCGGTTGGATTCAATGCCTAGCCACTAGGCCTGGGTCTTACTGAGGGTGTGTGGAGTGGTTGAAACACCAAATATGGCTATAAGCAGGCATGGTTCCAGATTGATTCTCAAAATTACTGATAAGATTTTAAATATAGAATTCCAATAATGCTTAA
The DNA here is from genome assembly GCA_033220385.1 of Triplophysa yarkandensis. Classification (NCBI taxonomy): domain Eukaryota; kingdom Metazoa; phylum Chordata; class Actinopteri; order Cypriniformes; family Nemacheilidae; genus Triplophysa; species Triplophysa yarkandensis. The sequence goes on along the minus strand of CM065677.1, from coordinate 858,235 downwards.
GTTCGGGGCATGATGCAAACATATGTGTCAGGTGACAGGGTGTACCACTACAACGCACACAGATGTCCTTAGTGTCAGGGTACATTTATGAACTTGAACTTGACAGATGCAGTCGTTGAATAATTTGAAACTGATTCAGGCCGAAACGAGGACATGAAGAAGAATTACGTATTCTATCAAGGGCTCTCTCCCAGAAATCATTCCCCAAATTCAACACCCAGCTCCTTCTCCCAGGTTAATAGCATTGCTCGGTTTTAAATGACAGAAGAGTCCGATAAATGTTGGAAACCAGTGACCTCTGATTAGGTTGGAGTCTAAGAGGTTTTCCCCAAGGCTGCTCAGAGGGGCAGAGTGGGGAAATTAGAAAATGATTTTAAGACACAGTGCCTTATTTGGAAGTATCTAAATAGATGCGTCTTAGGCAAGTCATGAGAAGCAGATAGGTCTGTGAAGCTACCAAAAATTCCGTCTATGTATAAGTTACTGATTGTCTGAACACTCTTTCTCTCCCACAACTGAAATGCAGCGTTTAGGTTAGATGGTGGAAAAAGAGGATTGCGGGTTATTGGCATAAGAGTCGATGGGGAGTGTGACTTAAAAGGGAGCCTGAATTGATACCAGATTTTCAAGGAGTTAAAGGCAATTTGGTTGTCTGTGTAACAAGAGGGAGATGTCGGAAGTAATGAGAAGGAAGGGCGACACACATGATGTCAACTTAAGTTGGCTCCACAAGGGTTGGGGGTTACATTCCCAGAACAGAAGTTCATGGATGTTTGCAGCCCAGAAGTAAGAAATAAAATTTGGCAAAGTCAGTCCTCCACTAGGTGAACAAGAGGGAGTTTGTAATCCTGGGAGTCCTACCACTCAATACGAAGGAAGCTTGATCAAAACTGATTCAAAGTATGATTTTGGCAAAAATAGGGGGATACGTTGAAAGAGATAGAGATATTTTGGAAGAATGTTCATTTTAAGCTTATTAACCTTGCAGAGCAAGACTAGAGGTTTTCAGTTTGAGAAATCAGGAAAGCCCTTGAGTTTAAGAGGAGACATTCACTCTTTTGTGGATTGAGCTGGAATCGGGAAAAGGAGCCAAAGTTTTGTAATAAGGACAGAATCTTGGGTACCTGAGAAAGAGGATCAGTAATGTACAAAAGTAAATCATCCGCATACAACGCAAGCCTGTGTTAAACAAACCTACGGGTTATCCCCAGGACAGAGATTGACCTCATGAAAGCTTAGGAGAGGGGCTCTATCGCAATAGCAAAAAGCAAGGGAGAGAGTGGGCAACCCTGACGAGTACCATGGAATGAATTAAAATATTCAGACCTGGTATTATTGGTGTTGACAGGGGCGAAGGGTGAGGTGTACAGGAGGCGTATCCAGGATATGAGTACATCTCCAAAGCCAAACCTCCTCAGAACCGTAAAAAGGTATTCCCACTCAACTCCCAGAGAGATGACTACTTCAGGAAGTTTACATGTTTCTTTGTATTAGATAATATTAAACAGGGTTTTGATACTGAAAAATGAATGTCCTCCTTTTATAAAAAAAAGTCTGGTCCTCAGATATTATACAGGGAAGAACATTCTCAATTCAGGCAGCTAGCAGCTTGGCTAGGACCTTATCATCAGCATTGAGTAGACTGATGGGCCTGTAAGAGCCAAACAGATCAGGATCTCTCCCTTCCTTTAACAGAAGGGAGACTCTTATAGAGTTCATGTGCATATAGACGATCAGGGTCGAGAATGGCATTGGAAAGGTCTGTCTGTTTAGCTTTCCTTACTTTATTTTGATATGATGAATCTGATATAATGTATCCTCTAAGGTAGGCTTTGAGGGTTTCCCAGAGTAAAGAGTAAGATGTGCCTTGAGTGGTGTGGTTTATCGCAAGGAAATTGTCAATGCTTGAAGGAATTCTCTCACAGAAGAAGGGGTCAGATAAAAGTAAGGAGTTCAGTCTTCATGGGGGTCGGTGCGCGTGGTGATATTTTAAGTTAATATCAAGAAAAAGTATGGTGGACATGAGAGAAGAAAGAGTATTCTTTTGCTAGAGGGTGGTTAATTTTCCAAGGGTTACTTTATTTATGTTGTGACGTGAATTCACAAAAGGCCTTGGACATAGCAGATGGAGCATTAGTTTGAGCACTGGATCGGTCCAGCACAGGGTTGGCAACACAGTTTAAGTCTCCACCAAATATAAATAAATGGGTTTTAAGGTTTGGAATCTGCGTTAAGAGGTTATTAGCAAGTTCCAAATTATCGAAATTAGGGGCATTTCAATAAACAGAATAACAGGTGTATGGTCGATCGAGCCTACTATGATTAAATAGCTGAGCCCAAGGGGGTTTTACTCTAAGTTGGTACTGTGGGATTACAAATTTAAGAATCTTCTTAATATATGCAGATACAATACTTAGACATAGCATATATGAAATACTAAGGTAATGTGTATTGTATTTTGTATTTAAGGTAAACAAGATGACATCAGACAAATGGTGATCTCAAAAAGAGTTTGTAGCAAAAGGTTTCTGCCATTTCCTATTCTCATATTGTAAGTCAAATGATTATGGAGACTGTCACCTTGTGTTTGTACTGGCTTTTGGTGCCTGTTCCCTAGTCTTTGAGTAGTTATAATAATTGGATTAGGAATGGTGTAAGTGGGGCATTTGGCTATCCCAGAATACTAAATATACATGCTTTGTTTGGGATCATCACCCAGGTACCAAATCTCCATTTCTGGGGACTGCCCCCTAAATGTATAAAACCACAACGTATTACCACTGTCTTCGCCTCTGAGTTTCCAACAGTCCCAAACACGCAGGTAAGTCTCCTGCAGAAAAGTGAGTAGAAAAGTGATCTACCTTCAATAGTTTTAAGTGGGAAAACACTCTAAATCTCTTTACAGGGCTATTCATCCCTTTCACATTACAGCTCTGGAATCATAGGGAAATATATTTTTAAACATAATCACCAATCTCTTAAATCAGAGTGAATGAAAAAGAAAAATGAGTATGAGAAGTAGGCTGGAAATATAGCACACATGTTTACACCTAACTAAGACCAAAGGGCATCTGCAATAATATGTTACAAAAATACATGTTGTAACTTATTAGAAGGCCCAACCCTTGGGCAAGTTTACCCTGAAGGAAATTTCCTGTCAAACCAGCTCTGAGCATCCATGGGCGAATTGGAGTTTTTCGTTGCCATAGTTGATGCGAAGTTGGGCAGAAAAACGCAGGGAGAACTGTATTTCTTTCACCTTAAGACAACGCATCACATTGGTGAATGCAGCCCCCTTCTTGGCGGTCGAGTGTCTTCCCGGACGTTGAAGTCAGGGAAGATGTAGATGTTGTGAGTGAGTTGCTTCTTGTTGACAATCCCCCAGCGCCAGGCTCTCGCTCCTTGTCCTGATAGTAGTGGAACTGAACCATGAAGACCCTCGTCTTTAGCCCTCTGGCATTGGGGTTCTATGGTTTAGGGCCAATGCGACCAGCACTGTCCAGAAGGGAGGTGATTGGAATACATCTTCCCCATGAACATCGCAAAAAAAATTGACATATATGCCACTGGGTCAGCTCCTTCTGCCCCCTCAGGTATGCCAATGATTTGTCTTCCATTCATTCCGTTAACTGCTTGTTAGCGGTGGAAAGATGCTCGTAAGAGGAAATGTGTTGCTCCAACAATTCAACAATTCAACAGTCCTGAGAATCAATCCTTGTCTTAAATACCTCAATCACAGCAGTAATGGGTGCAAGTGCAGTGTTAATCGCCAATTGCAGAGGTTAGAAAGAAAGGCTAGCATGGTCAGAGTTCTTAGAAATGGCAGACGCAACCATGGTTGCAGTCCTGTTTCGACGTTGCTTCTCCATTCCAGAAAAATATAAAAATTTTATAAAAGCTTAAAGATAGTAAAATGGGAGTTTAAGTATGTGTAAAAACTGTTACATATGAAAAAACAGTAGCGAAACCCGGGAGCCCTCTCCACCTGCATCCTGTTTGCACACATGCTCAACCGGAACCCCTCGCTACCAAAGTAGGTTTTAGCAGACCAAAATCATATCCCTTCAAGTAGTGCTGTTTCACAGACAAACTTGGATCAGAAGCCAATTAAAATTTAAAAGTAATTTAAGGTTGCTCTAATGAGTAATCAGATTTTACTGACAAACCATCTAAATTTTGTTGTGGCATCATTCTAAGATCTGCCAACACAACGGGCAATATCTGAACACAGTTTTTTGTTCCCATTAACTGCATTGATTTGAGCATTTTTCCTTTTATGGTACGGTTGGTTCGTTCAACAAAGCCGGAAAACTGAGGATGATAGGATATGTGCATCTTCCATACCAATTGCAATTGATACGCCAAGTCTTGAGTTGCTTTGGTTGTGAAATTAGGGACATATACAATCATCAATGTGTGCTTCAAGGTCAACAGCAGTTCAATGGTGCATATGCATGTGGCCATTACTTAATTGAAGGAAAAACTAACCCATAAGGAACAGGACATGCCAGAGTGTATACAACCAATGAGGCATAGAAAGGAACTGTCACTGCCATTTTAACCTTTCTTAAAGAAAACATCACAGACAGTGAGATGACAACTGCGACATCCAAAAAAGCAACATTTTTGTGCCATTTGTCTTTCAACATACATAAACATACATTAACTCACACAATTGTCCTTCCCTGTCAAGATGTATGTGTAATGATGAGTGGTAATCCAACTGATAGAAGACAGGTAGATCCAAATGTAGTTTAGGGTTTTAATAAAACAAACAAACAAACAAACAAACAAACAAACAAACAAACAAAGGAAGATAATTCACTGAACAAGACAAGACTAGATCAAGGTAAGTCGAAGACGAGAACTCAATTATTCTAAACATAAAAGTAAAGACAAACAACAGGAAAACAGAACAACAGGACAACAGGACTAATAATGGGGTTCAACCAAGTCTGAGTTTAAACAAGATCCTAGAGTTTACTTACCAAGAGATTAAAAACTCTTAAAAAGAGTATTAAAATATTTAAGTATAATAAAATAAATAAGAAATGTAATGTGTGATGTGGGGAATAGTCTGTAATTTGCATTAAATCACATAAAATAGGCTACTATATAGTTTCTACAAACAAATTTGACAAACAAGAATGCATATAACTGTAAGGCTCCCCACCCACTGGGCCAACGACGAACTTCAATTGCATGGGTGAAGGGTTCTCGTATTTTATCTGTATTTCCGGTTTCTCTGTTAATCATTGGTTTCAAACTAGTTCGTTACAAATTCATATGTATTTTTATGACCAATCTGACTCCAAATAAATGAAACTTTAACATTGAGATTATTTAGCTTTTCCATACTCTAAAGTTATTCCATCATTGTTAATCTGTTTCGCACAGAGGCTCACGACAGCCATTGTATATGCGTGGATCTCATGATCATAAAAACTGCTAATCTGATCTATTCAGAGGTAGCAGGGTATACTAAATATAATAATAATAGTTTTAGTCACGATCATGCAACTTGCTAATCAGATGAGTATCTATACTGATTTAGTCAGAGGTTGCAGGGTATACTAAATATAATAATAATAGTTTTAGTCACGATTATGCAACTTGCTAATCAGATGATGAGTATTTATTCTGTTTTAGTCAGAGGTTGCCGGGTATACTAAATATAATAATAATAATAGTTTTAGTCAACTAGTCAAATTCATCTATAAAATACATAAAATTCATCTACAAAATAACGGTCTTAAGAATATAATTAAAATCAATAACAACAATTTATTATACTAGTCAGGTACAACTTAAATTCAATCTGAACAATGCATTTTTAAAGAAATCTTCGAATTCAACAAATCAACATGATATAAAATCAATGGTGCCTGGCAATTTAAGACACACATATAGTGTGGGAAGTTCTGGTTACAGATGCTTCCAAAAATAGAGAAGACATAGCATTGCATATCCTAAGACATACAGTGATATGGGGTTCGTCCTGTTTGGATTTCCCCCCGAATGCTGTGCCTGCGTTCCTTAAATATTCCAATCAAGTCGTAAATACCATGGTCCTTGTGAAACCAAACAGAATACCAAATGGCAACAACTCCTGTAATCAAGAGATGGACACACACCCTTTTGCCCATCGCAAATGATACTATACATGATAATGAATCTATGCAACATCAAAGACTTAACATATGTAATGATATCAATGTTTCTTACATTACTGGTGATTTGAGCCTAAAGAGATAGAGAGGAGGAGATAAGGGGGAGAGTTCAGATCAGTTCCCGGGCTCCAATGACGCCTGAACTGAGGGACAGGATTTCACACCACAGGATGTAACACCAAATGAGTATATATATTTAAATGACCCAGCACCACAAACACACTCTGTTTTCGTCACTTTTCCAAGCTTCCTTAAATAACCTTAGCTTTATGTCAATGTTTAATTTAAGTGGTAGAGGTTAATATGTCATTAAGAATGTAAGCAGTACTTAAAAATACTTTTTAGAATGAGTAATAATCCCACTAATCTAGTTACAGTACATGCCCCTGTTGAAGTTCAGTGAATTTAAGATAATTATTTATTTTTTTGCAGTAATGTTAAACTATGGTATTGAATCTAATCTTAATTTTCATGTAGGTGCAATTCTGCAGTTATTAAAAGAACATGGTAGCAGCTGAAAATTAAAAAAAAAACATCTAGGAGGAAGAGGATAACGTGAAGGAGAAAACGGAAGAGGAGGAGGAGGCTAAGGATAAGGATACAACACCTTCAACACCTTGGCTCTCTGATGTCTTTTGGGAAAACAGATCCAAGCTCAGGGCAGCTGAGAGAAAATGGCGCAAATCTAATGACCCTTCAGATCTCTCTCTCTATCAAACTCTTCTCTCTTCTTTCTCTGCGGATGTCTCGGTCGCCAAGACTCAGTTCTACCAGGCAAAAGTAAACATCTCAACAGACTCTCGCGCTCTCTTCAAGACCTTCTCTGGTCTACTCTGTCCTCCCACCCCTCCTCCCTCGTCCGACCTAACAGCTGATGACTTTGCATCCTGCTTTGTGAAGAAGACCACCGCTATCAGCAGTCAGTCCTCCGCTCCACCATCGCTGGACCATACTCTGGTTCCTCTAACCACCTCTCTTAATTCTTTCTCTCCATTGATTGAAAACGATGCTGCGAGAATCATCGTCTCGAATCACCGACTACCCGCTTGCTGGACCCAATCCCCACCCATCTCCTGCAAGACATCTCTCCATCGGTCATTCCTGCAATTCCCCACATCATCAACTCATCGCTCGACTCTGGCACATTTCCTACTACTTTCAAAGTAGCCCCGATCACCCCGCTGTTGAAGGAACCCTTGCTGAATTCTGCACTTCTAGAGAACTACAGACCAGTCTCTCTACTGCCCTTCATCGGAAAGACCCTGGAACGTCTGCGATCAACTCTCGGCCTACATTACTCTTCACAACCTCTTGGACAGCTTCAAGAAAGGACACTCTACAGAGACAGCTCTGCTCTCAGTTGTTGAAGACCTACGAATGGCAAGGGTGGCCTCCATGTCATCAGTTCTCATCCTGCTAGACTTATCCGCTGCTTTTGACTCCGTTAACGACAGCATTCTCCTTTCGACTCTCAAGGAAATGGGCGTCTCCGACATGGATCTCTAATGGTTCGTATTCTACCTCTCGGTTAGATCCTACAGGGTTTCGTGGGGAGGTGAAGTCTCAGAACCGCAAAATCTTGACACCGGTGTACCTCTGGGCTTCTCGATCTACATGACATCACTGGGATCAGTCATTAGTAAGCATGGCTTCTCCTACGCCGCTATTATGCGGATGACACGCAACTCCACCTTGTGCACAACTAAACCTCTGCAGATGATTCAGAATGCAGCAGCAAGAGCGGTGTTCAAGTAACCACAAAGGACCCATGTAACACCTCTCTTTATTAAACTACATTGGCTTCCTGTAGCAGCTCGCATTGAATTTAAATGTCTTCTCATTGCCTACCACCGGTTCAGCACCCTTAACTCACTTATTCAAAGATATAGGCCCTCAAGATCTCTGCGCTCCGCAAATGAGCTGAGGCTTGTGGTGCCAGCTCAAAAGGGTAAGAAATCGCTCACTCGTTTGTTCTCTGCTTCAATTCCTTGATGGGCGAACGGTCTGCCTCTGGCTTCACACGTGGCAGACTCGGTCTCTTTCTTCAAAAAACACCTAAAAACTCAGTTTTTAGCTTTTCCGGCTACACCTAACTCACTAGCAGTACCTTCTTTTCTAACCTACTCACTCTACCTTTTCTCTTTCCTTTTCTCTATTGTAAGTCACTTTGGATGAAAGCGTCTGCTAAATGTAAATGTAAAATGTAAATGATACGGATGAGGAAGATGAAGATGAAGAGGAACAGGAGGAGGAGGAGGGTCTATCAACTTCCTCTGCAGAGATGAACACAGTTCAGTGATGTATAGTAAATGTGAGTGTTTAATGCAAGATGTCAAGATAATGTAACCCTAAACAACTGAATTTTCAGTTGCCAGTAAAGAAGTTATTTAGACTGCATCTGCTTAAACAAATAAAAAAATGATTGAATCCCAAAGTCAGATATGAAAATCAGGATCCTGAAACATAAGCTACAGGTAAATTCTGTATTGTGATTAGTGGATTATTTAAAAGTTTTTAAAGAATATAGGAAAGAATATTGAAAATATTGAAATTATATAGGAAGTTAACAGTTTCTTTTTAATTAGTATAAAATATAGAAGACTAAATAAGTTGTTGTGACTTAATTTATTTTTGTGGTGATGGCTGATTTATTCAGAGCATGAATTGTGATATATAAGGTTTCGGACCACCCTTCCATCCTTGAAATCTGAAGGGTGGATTCTGTCTTCCACTGGGTCTTGTATGTGTAAGGCAGGATGTTGTTTCCCTCTAAAAATTGCAATTTAATGGAGAACTACACATGCCACAATGACCCTGAGGTGACTTAGGCACTGGAAACATGCTTTCAACAGACCCAAAGCCATTTCCACCCTGCCAGTTTTACTGTGTGCCACATTGAATCGCTTCTGTGGGCCTTGTTCAGGTTCTGGGTAAGAGGTTGGCAGTGTAGGAGGACATAGGTTACCCTATCCCCCAGCAGAAAGCCATCAATCTCACTTGTAAAAAAAATCACATTGGTGTAGTGCTGCAAGTGTGTAGTGTGTACATTTCCTAACCTATTTGCAGTCTGTTGCTTAGGTCAGACCAACAATATATTTGTGAGTCATGAACAGAGCCAGGCCACTTGGCTTCAACATTGGTAATAATATGTGTAGCACATATTATGTGATATGTGATCTTCACAGTGGAAAGAATAAGATATATGAAATATTGGATTGATATGTGGTGTTTCACCATTGTACACTGCATGTGACTCAGTGTACCTGCACATTTATACTGTTGCATAGTCTTCCTAACTTTCATTTGGTTAAATGATATGTATATATGAGCCAACATTGCATTCAACCACATTGGGAAATACTAAAGGTAATTTTAAACCTTCGGGTACTTTCAGAGGTCACAGCAAAATGTTATTTACTGAACATATGTATTTTTATTCATATTACATACAATTGAACTGATTCGAACGCTACAAACCAGAAATTCTGCAAAATTCCTCTTTGATGACTCCCAGGTTTGTGGTTAGGAAACACTACAAAAATGTGCAGGAAGCGTTTCAAAGGGAGGCACAATTTCTGTACAGCTCTGCATACAGACCCCTTACTAATTTTACAGAAAGCTTGCAAGCAAAGCTTGCAAAGAAACGTAAAATACATAGTATCTGCTCGGATGTAAGAGCACGTCCAAGATGGGTGATATAAGGACAGAAAAGGTTATGGATATATGTAAATGATTGCAACAAGAAACGGTAAGGCTCAATAAAAACTGTAATGACCCTTAAGACCAAATTAAACTTTTGTGGTCAAACTCATTTTATTGTAACGGGCACAGGAATATTATTTTTTAACACCTTGAAAGTCATTTCATGTCTCTGTGATAACCTGTTTGACAAAATAAAGCTTACTGAGACCAAACAGATTTGCCGTACAGTAATCTGACTTCACTGTTACTGATGTAACAGGCATTTACATTCTAAAAAGAAATTGATCTGAAAAAAGACCTGTTTGACCAAATGAGTCTTTCTGTGCCAAAACTAATTTCTCTTACAATAATCTGATCTCACTGGCAAACTTATATCACACCACTTAAATCTCAATTTAAATCGGCCTTGACCTTCACTTCAACTTCACTTCAATTATATCAATTTTGAAAATTAATTGTATGTTTCCGTGACGCCCTCCTGGCAAACTGACGTCAAAGACACAAGTACTTGTCTCATCAAACCAGGCTTTTCGTTACTCATTGCCTCCCAACTCATATCCTGGAAATGAATCTTATGTCATTGGCAAACTGGTGTCACAGGCAATTCAAACCCTTAAAGAAATGTAATGTTTCCCAAATGATGTGTCATACCAAATGAGGCCAGCCATGGCCAAACTGATGTACCTCACAGTTACCTGATCTAACTGGAAAACTGAGGCAAAAGATACTTTACACTTTGAAAGTCCAAACTAAAGTTGTCAAACTAATATTCCTCACAGCAATCTGAGCTCACCGGCAAACTGTCAGATTTTAAGGTAATCTGATTTGAACCAAATGAGGATTTTTGATTGCAAATTAACGTCCTAAAAGTAATCTAATATTGGTGGCTAGCTGAGGTTAAGGGAAACAACACTTTAAAGGTCATTTTATGTTGCTGTGATGACGTGTCTGACTAAATGAGGCTTTCCGTGGCCAAAGTAAAGTTTCTCACAGTTATCTTATCTTAACTGATAATTAAGGTCACAACGAAATCGTATTTTGAAAGTCAGGTTGCTGTATTAACCTCAGACCATGTGAGTTGTTTTTATGTCCAAACTTGTTTCCCAGTTATGTAATGTTTCTCTAGCAATCTCTCTTATATTAATCTAATATCACTGGAAAACTGATGTCAACGAAAAATCTAGCTTTTAAAGCCATTTATCTTTTTTGACAACCTGTCTGACCAAATGAGGCTTTCTGTGGTCAAATTATATCTGTTTCAAAAATCTGATGTCACTGGAAAATGGAAGTAGTAGGCAAAAAAACGTTAAAAGTTATTTTATTTTCCGTGATTACTTCTCTGACTAAATGAGGCTTTCTGTGGCTAAGAAACAACAATCTGACAAATTGACCTCTTTCGAACTTTGAAAAGTAATTTTAATGTTGTTGTGTTAACCAAATGAGACTTTGTATTAGCTTTTGACTCGGTTTCATTGTTATATACAAAGGTATACAATGTATGTTCAAACAAAGCCGGGAATAAACCTGGCTGCACCAATTTAAAAATATCTTCTATGCAATTTCTTGAAGCGCTTTTCGTTGCAAAAGTTATTTTTAGACAGTTTGTTCATGTTGGTGTTATGGTTTGTTTAAATAAAGGCACATTTTATTACATAATTCCTTCCCATAAGTTCTGTGTGTTAAAAAGAAGAGCTGCCTAAAACTAACTGATCCATTTTGAATATGTCTATTATAAAGATTTGTTTTATTGCTGTGATGGCCTGAGTGATTAAAATAACTTTTTGTTGAAAATTTTTGTAATATATCCCTTGAAACACAATACATTGTGCCAAAGCAGCTGAAGCTCATTGATAAGCGAAGCAAAGTCTATAATAAATGCAGTTGATCATTTAATTCTGTGATGTCATCTCTGTTCAATTTAAATACGGATTCATTTCCATTTCCATATTGCATTCATTTCCAATCAATAGCGCTGTAAAGGAAGTAACTCCAACTAAGCAAGCCAGAGACGACATTCGAACGGAACCAAAACTCCTACAGACAGAATGGAGAAAAACCAAAGAGATCATAACAGGAGATTGAAAAGTGTTTAAAATACATTGTAAGAGTTTTCACACTAAGTTTAATGTAACACTTAGAGAAAGGTGTTGTCCGCAATGAAATGTGCAGTTAGTACTTCCGATCAACAGATTGGAAAAAGTGTCTAAAATGTATCTTCAGAGTGGTGGAGTTATTTTGAGAAAACCCTTAGTTTTAACACATGAAAGTGTTAGAAACGCGTAATTAGATTAGATAAAATTAGATTCAACTTTATTGCCATTGCACATGTAGGATACAAGGCACCGAAATGCAATGACCTAACAGCCGATTTTAAAAAGCGTCTAATAGCAATTTTCAGAGACGTGCAGTTAGTTTTAAACAGTGCATCGTTTTAACACACAGAACATTTAGGATATGACGTTTATCAAAGAAACCATAACACGAGTATGGTAAAGTGTATAAAAAGTGTATTTAAGTGATTTCTCACTCAAACAAACTGCAGTTAGTTTGAGAAATATCTTCGTTTTAACACATGTAATTGTTTGGATATGAGGTTTATCAAGGAAACTTGCTTTTGGTCAATCATAACAGTAGCATGAAAACATGTCTAAAATATATGCTCAGAGTGGTGCAGTTATTTTGAGAAAACACTTCGTTTAAACACAAGAAAGCGAAGAAAGGCATTATGAGCTTACAGCAGATCTTAAAGAGTGTCTTTAAGTAATTCAGTGTATTAAAAATAAATGTCAGTTCAGCATTTTAAAACAATGCGCTTTTTCAAACTAATAATTGCATTCTTCTTAAAATTCCTTTAGATACTTGCTTTCCTTTTTCCTGTCTTGGTCTAGTTACTAAAAGCTCATTTTATTGCAGAACACACGTTTCTAAGATTTCCATGTGTTAAAACGAAGTGTTTTCTCAAAATAACTTCACCACTCATAAAATGTATTATAGACACCTTTACATCCTGCTGTTCAAAACTACATCCGACCACTCTGAAACTGGCTTTTAGATACGTATTTTACCATTATTTTCTGAATGACTAAATGCACATTTAATTTCAAATGATTTGTTCCTAGTCGGAACAAGTGTTAAAATTATGCACGTACTCAAACTAAATTCACAAATCTGATAAAGAATTTAAGACAATACGATATGACAGTCATACTGCTGTTAGGCTCTCTGTGACTGAAAGCAAGTTTCATGGGAAACATTATACCAATAAATCAAATTTAATGGCAGATCAACCGTTTCTAACGGTCGCATTGTGTTAAAACGAAGTTTTCTCGAACTGCTGCAGCACTGTTAAAATGAATTTTATAAACTTTACAGTACTCATGTGAATGTCTGGTGACTAAAAGCAAGTTTCATGGAAAAACATAATACCAATAAAGCACATTTCATTGCAGATCAAACGTTTCAATCCATGTGTTAAAACGACGCGCTTTCACAAACTAACTGCACAACTTTGAAAATAAATTTGAGATGCATCTTATATATTCCATTATGGTCTGAGTGACTGAAAGCTACTTTAATTGAAAGATGTCATTCCCTCACAGTTTTTAAACAAAGTCCTTTCTCAAAGTAGTTACTGCAACCTTCTTACAGAGACCTCTAGATACTGTTTCCTTGTGCTGTTATGGTCTGATTGACTGAAAGCAAGTTTCATGGAAAAAACATTATACCTGACAGTTCTCCGTGTTGATATAAGGCGCTTTTCTCAAACTAACTGCATTTTCATAAAAATACTTGCAGACACTTGTTTTTCTACTGCGGTTTTGGTCTTAGTGACTAAAATCACATGTCATTGCAGATCACACGTTTCTAATGTTTCAATGTTTTAAAACGATGCGCTTTCTCAAATTAACTGCAGAGCTCGGAAAATGTATTAAAAACGCTTTTTGAAAATCCTTTTATGGTCTAATTACCTAAAGGAATAGTTCATTGCAAACTATATGTTCCTAACTGTTACATGTCTTAAAATTAAGTCCTTTCCAAAATAACTGTAACAATCTTAAAATCTACTTTATACAGGCTTTCATCCTCCTGTTATTGGGCTGATTGACTAAAAGCAAGTTCCATTGAAAAACATTATACCTGATAGTTCTACGTTTTAAGATAACGCGCTTTCTCAAAATAACTGTATTTTCCTAAAAATACCATCAGACACTCGTTTTCTTTGACTGCAGCATTGGTCCGAGCAACTAAAAGTAAATTTCACTGCAGATAACACGTTTCTAACATGTCAATGTTTTAAAACGATGCGCTTTCTCAAACTAACTGCACAACTCTGCAAATATATTTTTTGAACATCGTTTTATGGTCTATTAACTAAATGTAAATTTCATTGCAAACTATATGTTCCTAACTGTTGCATGTCTTAAAATTAAGCACATCTAAACAGTAACAATCTTAAAATGTACTAAAGTACATACAGGTTATGGTCCTCCTGTTATGGTCTGACCAAGTTTCATTCATCAAAGTCATATCCTTACTGTTCTGTTTGTTAAAACGACGCACTGTTTAAAACTAACTGCACCTCTCTGAAAATTGCTATCAGACGCTTTTTAAAATCGGCTGTTAGGTCATTACACGTTTCTAACACTTTCATGTTTAAAACTAAGTTTTTCTTCAAAATAACTGCACCACTCTGAAGATATATTTTAGACACTTTTTCCAATATGTTGTTATGATCGGAAGTACTAACTGCACATTTCATTGAAGACAACAGCTTTCTAAGTCTTTTATTAAACTAACTAAAACACTCTTAAAATGTCTTTTAAACACTTTCACTCCCCTGTTATGATCTCTTTGAATGAAAGCAAGTTTCATTCAAAAAACTTTCACCCTGTCAGTTAAACATTTTAAAACAATGCGCTTTTTTTTAAACAAATTGCATTCTTCTTAAATTCCCTTAGATACTTGCTTTCCTTTTTCCTGTCTTGGTCTAGTTACTAAAAGCTCATTTTATTGCAAAACACACGTTTCTAACATATCCATGTGTTAGAACGAAGTGTTTTTTCAAAATATCTTCACCACTCATAAAATGCATTTTAGACACCTTTACATCCTGCTGTTCAAAACTACCTCCGATCACTCTGAAACTGGCTTTCAAACACTTCTTGTATTTTGCCATTATGTTCTGAATGTCTAAATGCACATTTCATTTCAAATGATTTGTTCCTAGTCAGTACAAGTGTTAAAATTATGCACCTACCCAAACTAAATGCACAAATCTGAAAAAGAATTTAAGAAATTAAGACAATACGATAATACAGTTGCTGTCAGGCTCTCTATGACTGAAAGCAAGTTTCATGGGAAACATTAAACCAATAAATCAAAGTTAATGGTAGATCAACCGTTTCTAACGGTCGCATGTGTTAAAACAAAGTGTTTCTCGAACTGCTGCAGCACTGTTAAAATGTATTTTATAAACTTTACAGTACTCATGTTAAGGTCTGAGTGACTAAAAGCAATTTTCATGGAAAAATTTAATACCAATAAAGCACATTTCATTGCAGATCAAACGTTTCAATCCATGTGTTAAAACGACGCGCTTTCTCAAACTAACTGCACAACTTTGAAAATAAATTTGAGATGCATCTTATATATTCCGTTATGGTCTGAGTGACTGAAATCTACCTTAATTGAAAGATGTCATTCTCTCACAGTTTTTATACAAAGTCCTTTCTCAAAGTAGTTACTGCAACCTTCTTACAGAGACCTCTAGATACTGTTTCCTTGTGCTGTTATGGTCTTTTTGACTGAAAGCAAGTTTCATAGAAAAAACATTATACCTGACAGTTCTCCGTGTTGATATAAGGTGCTTTTCTCAAACTAACTGCATTTTCCTAAAAATACCTGCAGACACTTGTTTTTCTACTGCAGTTTTGGTCTTAGTGACTAAAATCACATGGCATTGCAGATCACACGTTTCTAATGTTTCAATGTTTTAAAACGATGCGCTTTCTCAAATTAACTGCAGAACTCGGAAAATGTATTAAAAACACTTTTTGAAAATCCTTTTATGGTCTAATTACCTAAAGGAATATTTCATTGCAAACTATATGTTCCTAACTGTTACAAGTGTTAAAATGAAGTCCTTTCCAAAATAACTGTAACAATCTTAAAATCTACTTTATACAGGCTTTCATCCTCCTGTTATTGTGCTGATTGACTAAAAGCAAGTTCCATTGAAAAACATTATACCTGCTAGTTCTACGTTTTAATATAACAAGCTTTCTCAAAATAACTGTATTTTCCTAAAAAATACCATCAGACACTTGTTTTCTTTGACTGCAGTTTTGGTCCGAGTTACTAAAAGTAAATTTCACTGCAGATAACACGTTTCTAACATGTCAATGTTTAAAACGATGCGCTTTCTCAAACTAACTGCACAACTCTGCAAATGTATTTTAGAAACTTTTTGAACATCCTTTTATGGTCTATTAACTAAATGTAAATTTCATTGCAAACTATATGTTCCTAACTGTTGCATGTCTTAAAATTAAGCACTTTTAAACTGTAACAACCTTAAAATGTACTTTATACAGGTTATGGTATAAAGTTGTAATTTGTAAAACTCTAGCCAACGCTTAGTGTGCATTATGTTTATTTTCAGGCTGTTATGGTCTGACTGACTAAAAGCAAGTTTCATTGATCAAAGTCACATCCTTACTGTTCTGTTTGTTACAACGACGCACTCTTTAAAACTAAATGCACCTCTCTGAAAATTGCTATTAGACGCTTTTTAAAATTGGCTGTTAGGTCATTACGCGTTTCTAACACTTTCACAAGTGTTTCCTCAAAATAACTGCACCACTCTAAAAAATATTTTAGACGCTTTTTCCAATATGTTGTCATTAAGATACTTGCTTTCCTTTTTCCTGGCTTGGTCTAGTTACTAAAAGCTCATTTTATTGCAGAACACACGTTTCTAACATTTCCATGTGTTAAAACGAAGTGTTTTTTTTTAAATAACTACAATACTCTTAAAATGTATTTAGACACGTACACATCAGCCTGTCATTCATCTGAGAGACTCAAACCAAGTTTAATTTAAAATCTTGATACCTAAAAGTTCCGTATGTTGAAACGAAGCGCTGTTTCAAATCAACTGAGAGTTGCTATTAGGACAGTTTTAAAATCTACTGTTTAATTGAAAAACATAATGTTAAAGCACATTTCATCGCAGATCGAACGTTTAAAAGAGTTCCATGTGCTAACATGATGCGTTTTCACATACTAACCGCAAACTTTGAAATTACATTTTAGACGCCTCTTACATACTTCCGTTATGGTGTGAGTGACGGAAAGCAAGTTTTAATGAAAAATGTCATACCCTCACAGCTTTTAAACAAAAGTTTAGGAAGAACTCTATTACTGTTTCCTTTCTGCTGTTAAGGTCTGAATGCAAGTTTCGTTGAAAAACACTATGCCTGACAGTTCTGCATGTTAAAATATCGCGCTTTATCAAACTAACTGCATTTTCCTAAAAATACGTTCAGACACTTGTTTTTCTACTACAGTTTTAGCCTGACTGTCTAAAAGCACATTTCATTGCATAATAAATGTTTCTAACATTTAGATGTTTAAAAGGTTACGTTTTCTCAAACTGACTGCACAATTGTATTTTAGAAACTTTTCGGCATCCGTTTATTGTCTGATTGACTCTATTTCATCGCAAACTATATTTTCCTAATTGTTACATGTCTTAAAATTTAACACTTTTTCAAACTAACTGTAAAACTCTTAAAATATATTTGGACACGTTTTCATACTCCTGTTATGGTCTTGAGTGACTAAAAGCAAGTTTCATTGATAAACGTCATATCCTAACAGTTCTGTGTGTTACAAAGAGGCGCTGTTTAAAACCAACTGCACCTCTCTGAAAATTGCTATTAGACTGATATCCTATTAGGTCATCACGCGTTTCTAACACTTTCGTGTGTTAACTTAAAAGTTAAGAAGTGTTTTCTCAAACTAATCGAACCACTCTTCTCCTGTTATGTTTTTGTGACGTTTAATGGCAAAACATTATACCCTTACAGTTCTGCGGTTTGAAACACATCGCTTTCTCACAATAACTGCATTATTCTTAAGAAGACCTTTTGACACTTGTTTTACTTTTGATATATTTGTCGGGCTGACTTAAAGCATAATCCTATGCAGGTCACAGGTTTCTAACATTTCCACGTATTAAAAAGAAGCACATTGTTAAACTAATTGCAGTTTGCTGTTTTAAAGCTCAAACTAATTTTAATCTTCTCAAAACATCTTTAGACACTTGTGACCTTCTGCTGTGTTGGTCTTAATGCAAGTTTCATTGAACAAAGAAGCTCCCATTCTATCTAGCTGAAACACTCTGAAATTAACGTTTAGACAGTCTTTTAATGAGTAATTAAAAGCACTTTTTGATGCAAAGTACTTCCCTAACAGTTTTTGGTGTTCAAAAGGAGAGCTTTCTCACACTAACTACACCCAACACGAAAATTGATTTAGACAGTTTTTTTCAAATGGTTGTTATGGAATGGGTTATTAATAGTAAGTTTAAATATAAAGTCTTGTTTTTCTCCGAAGAACCTTCTTCAAGAGCAAATTACACCAACTCTAAAAAGGTCTTTCAAACAGCCTTGTCTTATTTATGTTATGGTCTGATTGGTCAGACGCACTTGGGGCTAAGTAAGGCTATATTTCGCTAAACTGATGTCTTTTACAGTAATCTGACAAACTGGTGTAAACTAAACCTTAAAAGTAATTTAACGTTCACTTGTTGGCTTGTCTGAATGAGCCTTTCTGGGACATACTCTGGTCCCAGCCATTTATCTGATTTTGCAGCTAAATGAGCCAAATCATCTCAACCACATCACACTTTAAAAGTAATCCCATGTCACCTGTATTTCCGTGGCCAAACAGAAATATATGTTCATTTTATGTTTTCATTTTCAGAATGTTATCCTAAAATAATCTGAACTCATTGGCAAACTAATATCAAACTTTAAAATTGATTTTATGTTATATTTATGACCTGTACATGTACAATGACTTTACAAATATCTGACCGACAGTTTTTATCATATATATTGGCCAAAAGAAGGTGCACCCAAATTACAATTTTTAATTAGTTCAGGATTCTTTGGCAACCTCTCCGAATAAATGAGGCTGTCTCTGGCAAATTTGTTTATTGACCAAAGGCCAAGTCAATGTGCCTTACAGTAATTTGATCTGACTGGCAAAGTGAAAGCAATGCAAAATTAAACTTTGGATGTCATGGAATTCATTTAACACAATTCGGATCTGACCTGAAAACTGATATCAGAAGACAATCAAATTTCAAAATTAATTTCTTGTTCCTGAATGTGAGTATTTTCTTTGTCAGACGTGTGTCCCTAACAATATTTTAAAGGAAAACAGGGATAATGGCAAATAACACCTTAAAAGTCATTAAATATTACTGTGTTAACTTGTCTTTTCAAATTAGATGATTTCATGTTGCTCTTTTGAACTAATCGACCAAATAAGGCCGTTATCCCATATCCCAT
Source organism: Triplophysa yarkandensis (assembly GCA_033220385.1). Taxonomy (NCBI): domain Eukaryota; kingdom Metazoa; phylum Chordata; class Actinopteri; order Cypriniformes; family Nemacheilidae; genus Triplophysa; species Triplophysa yarkandensis. The sequence goes on along the minus strand of CM065677.1, from coordinate 838,782 downwards.
ACAGTCATATGATCTCAGTAGAAAACTATGGTAATAGGCATTTTACACTTTAAAAGTCATTTTATTTTCTGTGACGACTTGTTATACCAAATGAGTCTTTCGGTGGAAAAATCATTTACACTAACCTTAGTGGCAGACTTATATCACAGGCAGATAAAACTTTATATTTTTCTTTCCTGCAAAATTATGATTTCACTGGTAAACATATATCAGAAGCCAATCGAAAATACTTACTATGGGCCTGCTATGAAATTTGTTATCAAATCAGTGTTTTCTTTGGCAGACTTCCATTACAATGATCTTATTTTACAGGTAAACTTGGAAAATTATGCATTGCACCTTGACTTGTGTTAAGTTGTCTTGCCAAAGTAGGTCAAACTCATGTCCCTTCAAGTAGTGTGATTTCACAGACAAACGCGGATCAGAAGCCAATTAAAGTTTAAAAGTAATTTAAGGTTGCTCTGATGACCTGTAAGACAAAATAAGGCCTTACATCATTCACAGTTATCAGATTTTACTAGTAAACTGAGGTAACAAACAAATTAAACTTTAGAAATAATTTAATTTACTTTGATGACCCATCTGACCAAAGGAACCTTAATGTGGCCACTCTCCAATTCGCATCCCTTACAATAATCCTATATTACAGGTAAACTAGGGAACATTTTAAATTGCACCTTAAAAGGAATTTACTGTTACTGCGTTTACTTGTCTTACAAAATTAGGTGATTTTATTTTGCATTTTTTAACCTGGTTGACCAAATTAGGTGGTTGTTCTGAGGACCTGTCAGACCAAATAAGGCTTTCCGTGGCTGAACTGATGTCCTTGGGAGTAATCTTTAATCTTTTAAAAACATTGCAAAGGTAATTTTCTTGCATGTTGCAGTTTTGACCTGATTGAACAAATTTGTCATTTTTAGCAAAACTGAGCTTACAATAGTGTAATCTCACTTGGCAAACTGAGGTGACAGACTTTTTTCACCTATAAGTCATATACTTTTGTGTAAGGACATGTCTGACCAAATAAGCCATTCTGTGGCCAAACTAATGTCCTAAACATTAATCCTTTCCCATTGAAAAACTACATTAGGTTACAGGAAAATAACATTCTAAAACACATTTAATGAGGCTTAACATTGCCAAACCCATATCCCTTACAGTTATATGATCTAAATGAAAAACTAAGGTAACAGGCATTTTACACTTTAAAAAGTCATTTAATTGTCTGTGACGACCTGTTTGACCTCCTTAATAGTCTGATCTCAGTCAAAAGTTGAATTTTTTTATCTTTTTATCAGAAGCCGATCAAAAATTCCTTTTTTGGTCCTGTGAAGAACTGTATGATCAAATCAGTGTTTTCTTTGGCAGACTTATGTCCCTTACAATGATCTTATTTTACACATATACCGGGAAAGTGGCAAATCACACCTTAAAAGTCATTGACTTGTGTTGAGTTGTTTTATCCAAGTAGGTCTAAATCACGGTTCATTTGTTAATTTTCAAATATGAATATAAAAAAACATTCCCCACCCCACACACCCACCCACCTAGTCGCCCTCCCCTGACATTACAGACATACATATACATCAGACACACAAATTACAAGCACAGTAAAAATTATGAAAATTATGATATTAATGAAATTAATACATAATGGTAAAAAACAAAAAACAAAAACACGGTGGACAGATCATAGATGGTGTGCTTGTGCTTAGGCCATGACATGACTCACAAGCTTCCACTAAAGTGAAGATTTAGGGATAGATAAGACCTATAAGTGCTAGGCATTTTTAGAAAGAGGTGAAATCAGGTCATGGGAGTGTTTGCAAGTCCGTAAAATATTGAATGAAAGGACACCAGTGCTTAAATAATGTGTCCCCACGTAGAGTGAATTTAACTTTCTCAAAAAAAAAATCTTTTAACCAGACAGAAATAAGAGGGGGCTGTGGTGATTTCCAATTCGGTTGGATTCAATGCCTAGCCACTAGGCCTGGGTCTTACTGAGGGTGTGTGGAGTGGTTGAAACACCAAATATGGCTATAAGCAGGCATGGTTCCAGATTGATTCTCAAAATTACTGATAAGATTTTAAATATAGAATTCCAATAATGCTTAAGTTCGGGGCATGATGCAATCATATGTGTCAGGTGACAGGGTGTACCACTACAACGCACACAGATGTCCTTAGTGTCAGGGTACATTTATGAACTTGAACTTGACAGATGCAGTCGTTGAATAATTTGAAACTGATTCAGGCCGAAACGAGGACATGAAGAAGAATTACGTATTCTATCAAGGGCTCTCTCCCAGAAATCATTCCCCAAATTCAACACCCAGCTCCTTCTCCCAGGTTAATAGCATTGCTCGGTATTAAATGACAGAAGAGTCCGATAAATGTTGGAAACCAGTGACCTCTGATTAGGTTGGAGTCTAAGAGGTTTTCCCCAAGGCTGCTCAGAGGGGCAGAGTGGGGAAATTAGAAAATGATTTTAAGACACAGTGCCTTATTTGGAAGTATCTAAATAGATGCGTCTTAGGCAAGTCATGAGAAGCAGATAGGTCTGTGAAGCTAGCAAAAATTCCGTCTATGTATAAGTTACTGATTGTCTGAACACTCTTTCTCTCCCACAACTGAAATGCAGCGTTTAGGTTAGATGGTGGAAAAAGAGGATTGCGGGTTATTGGCATAAGAGTCGATGGGGAGTGTGACTTAAAAGGGAGCCTGAATTGATACCAGATTTTCAAGGAGTTATAGGCAATTTGGTTGTCTGTGTAACAAGAGGGAGATGTCGGAAGTAATGAGAAGGAAGGGCGACACACATGATGTCAACTTAAGTTGGCTCCACAAGGGTTGGGGGTTACATTCCCAGAACAGAAGTTCATGGATGTTTGCAGCCCAGAAGTAATAAATAAAATTTGGCAAAGTCAGTCCTCCACTAGGTGAACAAGAGGGAGTTTGTAATCCTGGGAGTCCTACCACTCAATACGAAGGAAGCTTGATCAAAACTGATTCAAAGTATGATTTTGGCAAAAATAGGGGGATACGTTGAAAGAGATAGAGATATTTTGGAAGAATGTTCATTTTAAGCTTATTAACCTTGCATAGCAAGACTAGAGGTTTTCAGTTTGAGAAATCAGGAAAGCCCTTGAGTTTAAGAGGAGACATTCACTCTTTTGTGGATTGAGCTGGAATCGGGAAAAGGAGCCAAAGTTTTGTAATAAGGACAGAATCTTGGGTACCTGAGAAAGAGGATCAGTAATGTACAAAAGTAAATCATCCGCATAACAACGCAAGCCTGTGTTAAACAAACCTACGGGTTATCCCCAGGACAGAGATTGACCTCATGAAAGCTTAGGAGAGGGGCTCTATCGCAATAGCAAAAAGCAAGGGAGAGAGTGGGCAACCCTGACGAGTACCATGGAATGAATTAAAATATTCAGACCTGGTATTATTGGTGTTGACAGGGGCATAGGGTGAGGTGTACAGGAGGCGTATCCAGGATATGAGTACATCTCCAAAGCCAAACCTCCTCAGAACCGTAAAAAGGTATTCCCACTCAACTCCCAGAGAGATGACTACTTCAGGAAGTTTACATGTTTCTTTGTATTAGATAATATTAAACAGGGTTTTGATATTGAAAAATGAATGTCCTCCTTTTATAAAAAAAAGTCTGGTCCTCAGATATTATACAGGGAAGAACATTCTCAATTCAGGCAGCTAGCAGCTTGGCTAGGACCTTATCATCAGCATTGAGCAGACTGATGGGTCTGTAAGAGCCAAACAGATCAGGATCTCTCCCTTCCTTTAACAGAAGGGAGACTCTTATAGAGTTCATGTGCATATAGACGATCAGGGTCGAGAATGGCATTGGAAAGGTCTGTCTGTTTAGCTTTCCTTACTTTATTTTGATATGATGAATCTGATATAATGTATCCTCTAAGGTAGGCTTTGAGGGTTTCCCAGAGTAAAGAGTAAGATGTGCCTTGAGTGGTGGGGTTTATCGCAAGGAAATTGTCAATGCTTGAAGGAATTCTCTCACAGAAGAAGGGGTCAGATAAAAGTAAGGAGTTCAGTCTTCATGGGGGTCGGTGCGCGTGGTGATATTTTAAGTTAATATCAAGAAAAAGTATGGTGGACATGAGAGAAGAAAGAGTATTCTTTTGCTAGAGGGTGGTTAATTTTCCAAGGGTTACTTTATTTATGTTGTGACGTGAATTCACAAAAGGCCTTGGACATAGCAGATGGAGCATTAGTTTGAGCACTGGATCGGTCCAGCACAGGGTTGGCAACACAGTTTAAGTCTCCACCAAATATAAATAAATCATCGTCTCGAATCACCGACTACCCGCTCGCTGGACCCAATCCCCACCCATCTCCTGCAAGACATCTCTCCATCGGTCACTCCTGCAATTCCCCACATCATCAACTCATCGCTCGACTCTGGCACATTTCCTACTACTTTCAAAGTAGCCCCGATCACCCCGCTGTTGAAGGAACCCTTGCTGAATTCTGCACTTCTAGAGAACTACAGACCAGTCTCTCTACTGCCCTTCATCGGAAAGACCCTGGAACGTCTGCGATCAACTCTCGGCCTACATTACTCTTCACAACCTCTTGGACAGCTTCAAGAAAGGACACTCTACAGAGACAGCTCTGCTCTCAGTTGTTGAAGACCTACGAATGGCAAGGGTGGCCTCCATGTCATCAGTTCTCATCCTGCTAGACTTATCCGCTGCTTTTGACTCCGTTAACCACAGCATTCTCCTTTCGACTCTCAAGGAAATGGGCGTCTCCGACATGGATCTCTAATGGTTCGTATTCTACCTCTCGGTTAGATCCTACAGGGTTTCGTGGGGAGGTGAAGTCTCAGAACCGCAAAATCTTGACACCGGTGTACCTCTGGGCTTCTCGATCTACATGACATCACTGGGATCAGTCATTCGTAAGCATGGCTTCTCCTACGCCGCTATTATGCGGATGACACGCAACTCCACCTTGTGCACAACTAAACCTCTGCAGATGATTCAGAATGCAGCAGCAAGAGCGGTGTTCAAGTAACCACAAAGGACCCATGTAACACCTCTCTTTATTAAACTACATTGGCTTCCTGTAGCAGCTCGCATTGAATTTAAATGTCTTCTCATTGCCTACCACCGGTTCAGCACCCTTAACTCACTTATTCAAAGATATAGGCCCTCAAGATCTCTGCGCTCCGCAAATGAGCTGAGGCTTGTGGTGCCAGCTCAAAAGGGTAAGAAATCGCTCACTCGTTTGTTCTCTGCTTCAATTCCTTGATGGGCGAACGGTCTGCCTCTGGCTTCACACGTGGCAGACTCGGTCTCTATCTTCAAAAAACACCTAAAAACTCAGTTTTTAGCTTTTCCGGCTACACCTAACTCACTAGCAGTACCTTCTTTTCTAACCTACTCACTCTACCTTTTCTCTTTCCTTTTCTCTATTGTAAGTCACTTTGGATGAAAGCGTCTGCTAAATGTAAATGTAAAATGTAAATGATACGGATGAGGAAGATGAAGATGAAGAGGAACAGGAGGAGGAGGAGGGTCTATCAACTTCCTCTGCAGAGATGAACACAGTTCAGTGATGTATAGTAAATGTGAGTGTTTAATGCAAGATGTCAAGATAATGTAACCCTAAACAACTGAATTTTCAGTTGCCAGTAAAGAAGTTATTTAGACTGCATCTGCTTAAACAAATAAAAAAATGATTTACTTGGATTGACAAATCCCAAAGTCAGATATGAAAATCAGGATCCTGAAACATAAGCTACAGGTAAATTCTGTATTGTGATTAGTGGATTATTTAAAAGTTTTTAAAGAATATAGGAAAGAATATTGAAAATATTGAAATTATATAGGAAGTTAACAGTTTCTTTTTAATTAGTAAAAATATAGAAGACTAAATAAGTTGTTGTGACTTAATTTATTTTTTGTGGTGATGGCTGATTTATTCAGAGCATGAATTGTGATATATAAGGTTTCGGACCACCCTTCCATCCTTGAAATCTGAAGGGTGGATTCTGTCTTCCACTGGGTCTTGTATGTGTAAGGCAGGATGTTGTTTCCCTCTAAAAATTGCAATTTAATGGAGAACTACACATGCCACAATGACCCTGAGGTGACTTAGGCACTGGAAACATGCTTTCAACAGACTCAAAGCCATTTCCACCCTGCCAGTTTTACTGTGTGCCACATTGAATCGCTTCTGTGGGCCTTGTTCAGGTTCTGGGTAAGAGGTTGGCAGTGTAGGAGGACATAGGTTACCCTATCCCCCAGCAGAAAGCCATCAATCTCACTTGTAAAAAAAATCACATTGGTGTAGTGCTGCAAGTGTGTAGTGTGTACATTTCCTAACCTATTTGCAGTCTGTTGCTTAGGTCAGACCAACAATATATTTGTGAGTCATGAACAGAGCCAGGCCACATGGCTTCAACATTGGTAATAATATGTGTAGCACATATTATGTGATATGTGATCTTCACAGTGGAAAGAATAAGATATATGAAATATTGGATTGATATGTGGTGTTTCACCATTGTACACTGCATGTGACTCAGTGTACCTGCACATTTATATTGTTGCATAGTCTTCCTAACTTTCATTTGGTTAAATGATATGTATATATGAGCCAACATTGCATTCAACCACATTGGGAAATACTAAAGGTAATTTTAAACCTTCGGGTACTTTCAGAGGTCACAGCAAAATGTTATTTACTGAACATATGTATTTTTATTCATATTACATACAATTGAACTGATTCGAACGCTACAAACCAGAAATTCTGCAAAATTCCTCTTTGATGACTCCCAGGTTTGTGGTTAGGAAACACTACAAAAATGTGCAGGAAGCGTTTCAAAGGGAGGCACAATTTCTGTACAGCTCTGCATACAGACCCCTTACTAATTTTACAGAAAGCTTGCAGCAAAGCTTGCAAAGAAACGTAAAATACATAGTATCTGCTCGGATGTAAGAGCACGTCCAAGATGGGTGATATAAGGACAGAAAAGGTTATGGATATATGTAAATGATTGCAACAAGAAACGGTAAGGCTCAATAAAAACTGTAATGACCCTTAAGACCAAATTAAACTTTTGTGGTCAAACTCATTTTATTGTAACGGGCACAGGAATATTATTTTTTAACACCTTGAAAGTCATTTCATGTCTCTGTGATAACCTGTTTGACAAAATAAAGCTTACTGAGACCAAACAGATTTGCCGTACAGTAATCTGACTTCACTGTTACTGATGTAACAGGCATTTACATTCTAAAAAGAAATTGATCTGAAAAAAGACCTGTTTGACCAAATGAGTCTTTCTGTGCCAAAACTAATTTCTCTTACAATAATCTGATCTCACTGGCAAACTTATATCACACCACTTAAATCTCAATTTAAATCGGCCTTGACCTTCACTTCAACTTCACTTCAATTATATCAATTTTGAAAATTAATTGTATGTTTCCGTGACGCCCTCCTGGCAAACTGACGTCAAAGACACAAGTACTTGTCTCATCAAACCAGGCTTTTCGTTACTCATTGCCTCCCAACTCATATCCTGGAAATGAATCTTATGTCATTGGCAAACTGGTGTCACAGGCAATTCAAACCCTTAAAGAAATGTAATGTTTCCCAAATGATGTGTCATACCAAATGAGGCCAGCCATGGCCAAACTGATGTACCTCACAGTTACCTGATCTAACTGGAAAACTGAGGCAAAAGATACTTTACACTTTGAAAGTCCAAACTAAAGTTGTCAAACTAATATTCCTCACAGCAATCTGAGCTCACCGGCAAACTGTCAGATTTTAAGGTAATCTGATTTGAACCAAATGAGGATTTTTGATTGCAAATTAACGTCCTAAAAGTAATCTAATATTGGTGGCTAGCTGAGGTTAAGGGAAACAACACTTTAAAGGTCATTTTATGTTGCTGTGATGACGTGTCTGACTAAATGAGGCTTTCCGTGGCCAAAGTAAAGTTTCTCACAGTTATCTTATCTTAACTGATAATTAAGGTCACAACGAAATCGTATTTTGAAAGTCAGGTTGCTGTATTAACCTCAGACCATGTGAGTTGTTTTTATGTCCAAACTTGTTTCCCAGTTATGTAATGTTTCTCTAGCAATCTCTCTTATATTAATCTAATATCACTGGAAAACTGATGTCAACGAAAAATCTAGCTTTTAAAGCCATTTATCTTTTTTGACAACCTGTCTGACCAAATGAGGCTTTCTGTGGTCAAATTATATCTGTTTCAAAAATCTGATGTCACTGGAAAATGGAAGTAGTAGGCAAAAAAACGTTAAAAGTTATTTTATTTTCCGTGATTACTTCTCTGACTAAATGAGGCTTTCTGTGGCTAAGAAACAACAATCTGACAAATTGACCTCTTTCGAACTTTGAAAAGTAATTTTAATGTTGTTGTGTTAACCAAATGAGACTTTGTATTAGCTTTTGACTCGGTTTCATTGTTATATACAAAGGTATACAATGTATGTTCAAACAAAGCCGGGAATAAACCTGGCTGCACCAATTTAAAAATATCTTCTATGCAATTTCTTGAAGCGCTTTTCGTTGCAAAAGTTATTTTTAGACAGTTTGTTCATGTTGGTGTTATGGTTTGTTTAAATAAAGGCACATTTTATTACATAATTCCTTCCCATAAGTTCTGTGTGTTAAAAAGAAGAGCTGCCTAAAACTAACTGATCCATTTTGAATATGTCTATTATAAAGATTTGTTTTATTGCTGTGATGGCCTGAGTGATTAAAATAACTTTTTGTTGAAAATTTTTGTAATATATCCCTTGAAACACAATACATTGTGCCAAAGCAGCTGAAGCTCATTGATAAGCGAAGCAAAGTCTATAATAAATGCAGTTGATCATTTAATTCTGTGATGTCATCTCTGTTCAATTTAAATACGGATTCATTTCCATTTCCATATTGCATTCATTTCCAATCAATAGCGCTGTAAAGGAAGTAACTCCAACTAAGCAAGCCAGAGACGACATTCGAACGGAACCAAAACTCCTACAGACAGAATGGAGAAAAACCAAAGAGATCATAACAGGAGATTGAAAAGTGTTTAAAATACATTGTAAGAGTTTTCACACTTAGTTTAATGTAACACTTAGAGAAAGGTGTTGTCCGCAATGAAATGTGCAGTTAGTACTTCCGATCAACAGATTGGAAAAAGTGTCTAAAATGTATCTTCAGAGTGGTGGAGTTATTTTGAGAAAACCCTTAGTTTTAACACATGAAAGTGTTAGAAACGCGTAATTAGATTAGATAAAATTAGATTCAACTTTATTGCCATTGCACATGTAGGATACAAGGCACCGAAATGCAATGACCTAACAGCCGATTTTAAAAAGCGTCTAATAGCAATTTTCAGAGACGTGCAGTTAGTTTTAAACAGTGCATCGTTTTAACACACAGAACATTTAGGATATGACGTTTATCAAAGAAACCATAACACGAGTATGGTAAAGTGTATAAAAAGTGTATTTAAGTGATTTCTCACTCAAACAAACTGCAGTTAGTTTGAGAAATATCTTCGTTTTAACACATGTAATTGTTTGGATATGAGGTTTATCAAGGAAACTTGCTTTTGGTCAATCATAACAGTAGCATGAAAACATGTCTAAAATATATGCTCAGAGTGGTGCAGTTATTTTGAGAAAACACTTCGTTTAAACACAAGAAAGCGAAGAAAGGCATTATGAGCTTACAGCAGATCTTAAAGAGTGTCTTTAAGTAATTCAGTGTATTAAAAATAAATGTCAGTTCAGCATTTTAAAACAATGCGCTTTTTCAAACTAATAATTGCATTCTTCTTAAAATTCCTTTAGATACTTGCTTTCCTTTTTCCTGTCTTGGTCTAGTTACTAAAAGCTCATTTTATTGCAGAACACACGTTTCTAAGATTTCCATGTGTTAAAACGAAGTGTTTTCTCAAAATAACTTCACCACTCATAAAATGTATTATAGACACCTTTACATCCTGCTGTTCAAAACTACATCCGACCACTCTGAAACTGGCTTTTAGATACGTATTTTACCATTATTTTCTGAATGACTAAATGCACATTTAATTTCAAATGATTTGTTCCTAGTCGGAACAAGTGTTAAAATTATGCACGTACTCAAACTAAATTCACAAATCTGATAAAGAATTTAAGACAATACGATATGACAGTCATACTGCTGTTAGGCTCTCTGTGACTGAAAGCAAGTTTCATGGGAAACATTATACCAATAAATCAAATTTAATGGCAGATCAACCGTTTCTAACGGTCGCATTGTGTTAAAACGAAGTTTTCTCGAACTGCTGCAGCACTGTTAAAATGAATTTTATAAACTTTACAGTACTCATGTGAATGTCTGGTGACTAAAAGCAAGTTTCATGGAAAAACATAATACCAATAAAGCACATTTCATTGCAGATCAAACGTTTCAATCCATGTGTTAAAACGACGCGCTTTCACAAACTAACTGCACAACTTTGAAAATAAATTTGAGATGCATCTTATATATTCCATTATGGTCTGAGTGACTGAAAGCTACTTTAATTGAAAGATGTCATTCCCTCACAGTTTTTAAACAAAGTCCTTTCTCAAAGTAGTTACTGCAACCTTCTTACAGAGACCTCTAGATACTGTTTCCTTGTGCTGTTATGGTCTGATTGACTGAAAGCAAGTTTCATGGAAAAAACATTATACCTGACAGTTCTCCGTGTTGATATAAGGCGCTTTTCTCAAACTAACTGCATTTTCCTAAAAATACTTGCAGACACTTGTTTTTCTACTGCGGTTTTGGTCTTAGTGACTAAAATCACATGTCATTGCAGATCACACGTTTCTAATGTTTCAATGTTTTAAAACGATGCGCTTTCTCAAATTAACTGCAGAGCTCGGAAAATGTATTAAAAACGCTTTTTGAAAATCCTTTTATGGTCTAATTACCTAAAGGAATAGTTCATTGCAAACTATATGTTCCTAACTGTTACATGTCTTAAAATTAAGTCCTTTCCAAAATAACTGTAACAATCTTAAAATCTACTTTATACAGGCTTTCATCCTCCTGTTATTGGGCTGATTGACTAAAAGCAAGTTCCATTGAAAAACATTATACCTGATAGTTCTACGTTTTAAGATAACGCGCTTTCTCAAAATAACTGTATTTTCCTAAAAATACCATCAGACACTCGTTTTCTTTGACTGCAGCATTGGTCCGAGCAACTAAAAGTAAATTTCACTGCAGATAACACGTTTCTAACATGTCAATGTTTTAAAACGATGCGCTTTCTCAAACTAACTGCACAACTCTGCAAATATATTTTTTGAACATCGTTTTATGGTCTATTAACTAAATGTAAATTTCATTGCAAACTATATGTTCCTAACTGTTGCATGTCTTAAAATTAAGCACATCTAAACAGTAACAATCTTAAAATGTACTAAAGTACATACAGGTTATGGTCCTCCTGTTATGGTCTGACCAAGTTTCATTCATCAAAGTCATATCCTTACTGTTCTGTTTGTTAAAACGACGCACTGTTTAAAACTAACTGCACCTCTCTGAAAATTGCTATCAGACGCTTTTTAAAATCGGCTGTTAGGTCATTACACGTTTCTAACACTTTCATGTTTAAAACTAAGTTTTTCTTCAAAATAACTGCACCACTCTGAAGATATATTTTAGACACTTTTTCCAATATGTTGTTATGATCGGAAGTACTAACTGCACATTTCATTGAAGACAACAGCTTTCTAAGTCTTTTATTAAACTAACTAAAACACTCTTAAAATGTCTTTTAAACACTTTCACTCCCCTGTTATGATCTCTTTGAATGAAAGCAAGTTTCATTCAAAAAACTTTCACCCTGTCAGTTAAACATTTTAAAACAATGCGCTTTTTTTTAAACAAATTGCATTCTTCTTAAATTCCCTTAGATACTTGCTTTCCTTTTTCCTGTCTTGGTCTAGTTACTAAAAGCTCATTTTATTGCAAAACACACGTTTCTAACATATCCATGTGTTAGAACGAAGTGTTTTTTCAAAATATCTTCACCACTCATAAAATGCATTTTAGACACCTTTACATCCTGCTGTTCAAAACTACCTCCGATCACTCTGAAACTGGCTTTCAAACACTTCTTGTATTTTGCCATTATGTTCTGAATGTCTAAATGCACATTTCATTTCAAATGATTTGTTCCTAGTCAGTACAAGTGTTAAAATTATGCACCTACCCAAACTAAATGCACAAATCTGAAAAAGAATTTAAGAAATTAAGACAATACGATAATACAGTTGCTGTCAGGCTCTCTATGACTGAAAGCAAGTTTCATGGGAAACATTAAACCAATAAATCAAAGTTAATGGTAGATCAACCGTTTCTAACGGTCACATGTGTTAAAACAAAGTGTTTCTCGAACTGCTGCAGCACTGTTAAAATGTATTTTATAAACTTTACAGTACTCATGTTAAGGTCTGAGTGACTAAAAGCAATTTTCATGGAAAAATTTAATACCAATAAAGCACATTTCATTGCAGATCAAACGTTTCAATCCATGTGTTAAAACGACGCGCTTTCTCAAACTAACTGCACAACTTTGAAAATAAATTTGAGATGCATCTTATATATTCCGTTATGGTCTGAGTGACTGAAATCTACCTTAATTGAAAGATGTCATTCTCTCACAGTTTTTATACAAAGTCCTTTCTCAAAGTAGTTACTGCAACCTTCTTACAGAGACCTCTAGATACTGTTTCCTTGTGCTGTTATGGTCTTTTTGACTGAAAGCAAGTTTCATAGAAAAAACATTATACCTGACAGTTCTCCGTGTTGATATAAGGTGCTTTTCTCAAACTAACTGCATTTTCCTAAAAATACCTGCAGACACTTGTTTTTCTACTGCAGTTTTGGTCTTAGTGACTAAAATCACATGGCATTGCAGATCACACGTTTCTAATGTTTCAATGTTTTAAAACGATGCGCTTTCTCAAATTAACTGCAGAACTCGGAAAATGTATTAAAAACACTTTTTGAAAATCCTTTTATGGTCTAATTACCTAAAGGAATATTTCATTGCAAACTATATGTTCCTAACTGTTACAAGTGTTAAAATGAAGTCCTTTCCAAAATAACTGTAACAATCTTAAAATCTACTTTATACAGGCTTTCATCCTCCTGTTATTGTGCTGATTGACTAAAAGCAAGTTCCATTGAAAAACATTATACCTGCTAGTTCTACGTTTTAATATAACAAGCTTTCTCAAAATAACTGTATTTTCCTAAAAAATACCATCAGACACTTGTTTTCTTTGACTGCAGTTTTGGTCCGAGTTACTAAAAGTAAATTTCACTGCAGATAACACGTTTCTAACATGTCAATGTTTAAAACGATGCGCTTTCTCAAACTAACTGCACAACTCTGCAAATGTATTTTAGAAACTTTTTGAACATCCTTTTATGGTCTATTAACTAAATGTAAATTTCATTGCAAACTATATGTTCCTAACTGTTGCATGTCTTAAAATTAAGCACTTTTAAACTGTAACAACCTTAAAATGTACTTTATACAGGTTATGGTATAAAGTTGTAATTTGTAAAACTCTAGCCAACGCTTAGTGTGCATTATGTTTATTTTCAGGCTGTTATGGTCTGACTGACTAAAAGCAAGTTTCATTGATCAAAGTCACATCCTTACTGTTCTGTTTGTTACAACGACGCACTCTTTAAAACTAAATGCACCTCTCTGAAAATTGCTATTAGACGCTTTTTAAAATTGGCTGTTAGGTCATTACGCGTTTCTAACACTTTCACAAGTGTTTCCTCAAAATAACTGCACCACTCTAAAAAATATTTTAGACGCTTTTTCCAATATGTTGTCATTAAGATACTTGCTTTCCTTTTTCCTGGCTTGGTCTAGTTACTAAAAGCTCATTTTATTGCAGAACACACGTTTCTAACATTTCCATGTGTTAAAACGAAGTGTTTTTTTTTAAATAACTACAATACTCTTAAAATGTATTTAGACACGTACACATCAGCCTATCATTCATCTGAGAGACTCAAACCAAGTTTAATTTAAAATCTTGATACCTAAAAGTTCCGTATGTTGAAACGAAGCGCTGTTTCAAATCAACTGAGAGTTGCTATTAGGACAGTTTTAAAATCTACTGTTTAATTGAAAAACATAATGTTAAAGCACATTTCATCGCAGATCGAACGTTTAAAAGAGTTCCATGTGCTAACATGATGCGTTTTCACATACTAACCGCAAACTTTGAAATTACATTTTAGACGCCTCTTACATACTTCCGTTATGGTGTGAGTGACGGAAAGCAAGTTTTAATGAAAAATGTCATACCCTCACAGCTTTTAAACAAAAGTTTAGGAAGAACTCTATTACTGTTTCCTTTCTGCTGTTAAGGTCTGAATGCAAGTTTCGTTGAAAAACACTATGCCTGACAGTTCTGCATGTTAAAATATCGCGCTTTATCAAACTAACTGCATTTTCCTAAAAATACGTTCAGACACTTGTTTTTCTACTACAGTTTTAGCCTGACTGTCTAAAAGCACATTTCATTGCATAATAAATGTTTCTAACATTTAGATGTTTAAAAGGTTACGTTTTCTCAAACTGACTGCACAATTGTATTTTAGAAACTTTTCGGCATCCGTTTATTGTCTGATTGACTCTATTTCATCGCAAACTATATTTTCCTAATTGTTACATGTCTTAAAATTTAACACTTTTTCAAACTAACTGTAAAACTCTTAAAATATATTTGGACACGTTTTCATACTCCTGTTATGGTCTTGAGTGACTAAAAGCAAGTTTCATTGATAAACGTCATATCCTAACAGTTCTGTGTGTTACAAAGAGGCGCTGTTTAAAACCAACTGCACCTCTCTGAAAATTGCTATTAGACTGATATCCTATTAGGTCATCACGCGTTTCTAACACTTTCGTGTGTTAACTTAAAAGTTAAGAAGTGTTTTCTCAAACTAATCGAACCACTCTTCTCCTGTTATGTTTTTGTGACGTTTCATGGCAAAACATTATACCCTTACAGTTCTGCGGTTTGAAACACATCGCTTTCTCACAATAACTGCATTATTCTTAAGAAGACCTTTTGACACTTGTTTTACTTTTGATATATTTGTCGGGCTGACTTAAAGCATAATCCTATGCAGGTCACAGGTTTCTAACATTTCCACGTATTAAAAAGAAGCACATTGTTAAACTAATTGCAGTTTGCTGTTTTAAAGCTCAAACTAATTATAATCTTCTCAAAACATCTTTAGACACTTGTGACCTTCTGCTGTGTTGGTCTTAATGCAAGTTTCATTGAACAAAGAAGCTCCCATTCTATCTAGCTGAAACACTCTGAAATTAACGTTTAGACAGTCTTTTAATGAGTAATTAAAAGCACTTTTTGATGCAAAGTACTTCCCTAACAGTTTTTGGTGTTCAAAAGGAGAGCTTTCTCACACTAACTACACCCAACACGAAAATTGATTTAGACAGTTTTTTTCAAATGGTTGTTATGGAATGGGTTATTAATAGTAAGTTTAAATATAAAGTCTTGTTTTTCTCCGAAGAACCTTCTTCAAGAGCAAATTACACCAACTCTAAAAAGGTCTTTCAAACAGCCTTGTCTTATTTATGTTATGGTCTGATTGGTCAGACGCACTTGGGGCTAAGTAAGGCTATATTTCGCTAAACTGATGTCTTTTACAGTAATCTGACAAACTGGTGTAAACTAAACCTTAAAAGTAATTTAACGTTCACTTGTTGGCTTGTCTGAATGAGCCTTTCTGGGACATACTCTGGTCCCAGCCATTTATCTGATTTTGCAGCTAAATGAGCCAAATCATCTCAACCACATCACACTTTAAAAGTAATCCCATGTCACCTGTATTTCCGTGGCCAAACAGAAATATATGTTCATTTTATGTTTTCATTTTCAGAATGTTATCCTAAAATAATCTGAACTCATTGGCAAACTAATATCAAACTTTAAAATTGATTTTATGTTATATTTATGACCTGTACATGTACAATGACTTTACAAATATCTGACCGACAGTTTTTATCATATATATTGGCCAAAAGAAGGTGCACCCAAATTACAATTTTTAATTAGTTCAGGATTCTTTGGCAACCTCTCCGAATAAATGAGGCTGTCTCTGGCAAATTTGTTTATTGACCAAAGGCCAAGTCAATGTGCCTTACAGTAATTTGATCTGACTGGCAAAGTGAAAGCAATGCAAAATTAAACTTTGGATGTCATGGAATTCATTTAACACAATTCGGATCTGACCTGAAAACTGATATCAGAAGACAATCAAATTTCAAAATTAATTTCTTGTTCCTGAATGTGAGTATTTTCTTTGTCAGACGTGTGTCCCTAACAATATTTTAAAGGAAAACAGGGATAATGGCAAATAACACCTTAAAAGTCATTAAATATTACTGTGTTAACTTGTCTTTTCAAATTAGATGATTTCATGTTGCTCTTTTGAACTAATCGACCAAATAAGGCCGTTATCCCATATCCCATACAGTCATATGATCTCAGTAGAAAACTATGGTAATAGGCATTTTACACTTTAAAAGTCATTTTATTTTCTGTGACGACTTGTTATACCAAATGAGTCTTTCGGTGGAAAAATCATTTACACTAACCTTAGTGGCAGACTTATATCACAGGCAGATAAAACTTTATATTTTTCTTTCCTGCAAAATTATGATTTCACTGGTAAACATATATCAGAAGCCAATCGAAAATACTTACTATGGGCCTGCTATGAAATTTGTTATCAAATCAGTGTTTTCTTTGGCAGACTTCCATTACAATGATCTTATTTTACAGGTAAACTTGGAAAATTATGCATTGCACCTTGACTTGTGTTAAGTTGTCTTGCCAAAGTAGGTCAAACTCATGTCCCTTCAAGTAGTGTGATTTCACAGACAAACGCGGATCAGAAGCCAATTAAAGTTTAAAAGTAATTTAAGGTTGCTCTGATGACCTGTAAGACAAAATAAGGCCTTACATCATTCACAGTTATCAGATTTTACTAGTAAACTGAGGTAACAAACAAATTAAACTTTAGAAATAATTTAATTTACTTTGATGACCCATCTGACCAAAGGAACCTTAATGTGGCCACTCTCCAATTCGCATCCCTTACAATAATCCTATATTACAGGTAAACTAGGGAACATTTTAAATTGCACCTTAAAAGGAATTTACTGTTACTGCGTTTACTTGTCTTACAAAATTAGGTGATTTTATTTTGCATTTTTTAACCTGGTTGACCAAATTAGGTGGTTGTTCTGAGGACCTGTCAGACCAAATAAGGCTTTCCGTGGCTGAACTGATGTCCTTGGGAGTAATCTTTAATCTTTTAAAAACATTGCAAAGGTAATTTTCTTGCATGTTGCAGTTTTTACCTGATTGAACAAATTTGTCATTTTTAGCAAAACTGAGCTTACAATAGTGTAATCTCACTTGGCAAACTGAGGTGACAGGCTTTTTTCACCTATAAGTCATATACTTTTGTGTAAGGACATGTCTGACCAAATAAGCCATTCTGTGGCCAAACTAATGTCCTAAACATTAATCCTTTCCCATTGAAAAACTACATTAGGTTACAGGAAAATAACATTCTAAAACACATTTAATGAGGCTTAACATTGCCAAACCCATATCCCTTACAGTTATATGATCTAAATGAAAAACTAAGGTAACAGGCATTTTACACTTTAAAAAGTCATTTAATTGTCTGTGACGACCTGTTTGACCTCCTTAATAGTCTGATCTCAGTCAAAAGTTGAATTTTTTTATCTTTTTATCAGAAGCCGATCAAAAATTCCTTTTTTGGTCCTGTGAAGAACTGTATGATCAAATCAGTGTTTTCTTTGGCAGACTTATGTCCCTTACAATGATCTTATTTTACACATATACCGGGAAAGTGGCAAATCACACCTTAAAAGTCATTGACTTGTGTTGAGTTGTTTTATCCAAGTAGGTCTAAATCACGGTTCATTTGTTAATTTTCAAATATGAATATAAAAAAACATTCCCCACCCCACACACCCACCCACCTAGTCGCCCTCCCCTGACATTACAGACATACATATACATCAGACACACAAATTACAAGCACAGTAAAAATTATGAAAATTATGATATTAATGAAATTAATACATAATGGTAAAAAACAAAAAACAAAAACTATGGACAGATCATAGATGGTGTGCTTGTGCTTAGGCCATGACATGACTCACAAGCTTCCACTAAAGTGAAGATTTAGGGATAGATAAGACCTATAAGTGCTAGGCATT
Source organism: Triplophysa yarkandensis (assembly GCA_033220385.1). Lineage (NCBI taxonomy): Eukaryota > Metazoa > Chordata > Actinopteri > Cypriniformes > Nemacheilidae > Triplophysa > Triplophysa yarkandensis. The sequence goes on along the minus strand of CM065677.1, from coordinate 820,397 downwards.
TTTAGAAAGAGGTGAAATCAGGTCATGGGAGTGTTTGCAAGTCCGTAAAATATTGAATGAAAGGACACCAGTGCTTAAATAATGTGTCCCCACGTAGAGTGAATTTAACTTTCTCAAAAAAAAAATCTTTTAACCAGACAGAAATAAGAGGGGGCTGTGGTGATTTCCAATTCGGTTGGATTCAATGCCTAGCCACTAGGCCTGGGTCTTACTGAGGGTGTGTGGAGTGGTTGAAACACCAAATATGGCTATAAGCAGGCATGGTTCCAGATTGATTCTCAAAATTACTGATAAGATTTTAAATATAGAATTCCAATAATGCTTAAGTTCGGGGCATGATGCAATCATATGTGTCAGGTGACAGGGTGTACCACTACAACGCACACAGATGTCCTTAGTGTCAGGGTACATTTATGAACTTGAACTTGACAGATGCAGTCGTTGAATAATTTGAAACTGATTCAGGCCGAAACGAGGACATGAAGAAGAATTACGTATTCTATCAAGGGCTCTCTCCCAGAAATCATTCCCCAAATTCAACACCCAGCTCCTTCTCCCAGGTTAATAGCATTGCTCGGTATTAAATGACAGAAGAGTCCGATAAATGTTGGAAACCAGTGACCTCTGATTAGGTTGGAGTCTAAGAGGTTTTCCCCAAGGCTGCTCAGAGGGGCAGAGTGGGGAAATTAGAAAATGATTTTAAGACACAGTGCCTTATTTGGAAGTATCTAAATAGATGCGTCTTAGGCAAGTCATGAGAAGCAGATAGGTCTGTGAAGCTACCAAAAATTCCGTCTATGTATAAGTTACTGATTGTCTGAACACTCTTTCTCTCCCACAACTGAAATGCAGCGTTTAGGTTAGATGGTGGAAAAAGAGGATTGCGGGTTATTGGCATAAGAGTCGATGGGGAGTGTGACTTAAAAGGGAGCCTGAATTGATACCAGATTTTCAAGGAGTTATAGGCAATTTGGTTGTCTGTGTAACAAGAGGGAGATGTCGGAAGTAATGAGAAGGAAGGGCGACACACATGATGTCAACTTAAGTTGGCTCCACAAGGGTTGGGGGTTACATTCCCAGAACAGAAGTTCATGGATGTTTGCAGCCCAGAAGTAATAAATAAAATTTGGCAAAGTCAGTCCTCCACTAGGTGAACAAGAGGGAGTTTGTAATCCTGGGAGTCCTACCACTCAATACGAAGGAAGCTTGATCAAAACTGATTCAAAGTATGATTTTGGCAAAAATAGGGGGATACGTTGAAAGAGATAGAGATATTTTGGAAGAATGTTCATTTTAAGCTTATTAACCTTGCAGAGCAAGACTAGAGGTTTTCAGTTTGAGAAATCAGGAAAGCCCTTGAGTTTAAGAGGAGACATTCACTCTTTTGTGGATTGAGCTGGAATCGGGAAAAGGAGCCAAAGTTTTGTAATAAGGACAGAATCTTGGGTACCTGAGAAAGAGGATCAGTAATGTACAAAAGTAAATCATCCGCATAACAACGCAAGCCTGTGTTAAACAAACCTACGGGTTATCCCCAGGACAGAGATTGACCTCATGAAAGCTTAGGAGAGGGGCTCTATCGCAATAGCAAAAAGCAAGGGAGAGAGTGGGCAACCCTGACGAGTACCATGGAATGAATTAAAATATTCAGACCTGGTATTATTGGTGTTGACAGGGGCATAGGGTGAGGTGTACAGGAGGCGTATCCAGGATATGAGTACATCTCCAAAGCCAAACCTCCTCAGAACCGTAAAAAGGTATTCCCACTCAACTCCCAGAGAGATGACTACTTCAGGAAGTTTACATGTTTCTTTGTATTAGATAATATTAAACAGGGTTTTGATATTGAAAAATGAATGTCCTCCTTTTATAAAAAAAAGTCTGGTCCTCAGATATTATACAGGGAAGAACATTCTCAATTCAGGCAGCTAGCAGCTTGGCTAGGACCTTATCATCAGCATTGAGCAGACTGATGGGTCTGTAAGAGCCAAACAGATCAGGATCTCTCCCTTCCTTTAACAGAAGGGAGACTCTTATAGAGTTCATGTGCATATAGACGATCAGGGTCGAGAATGGCATTGGAAAGGTCTGTCTGTTTAGCTTTCCTTACTTTATTTTGATATGATGAATCTGATATAATGTATCCTCTAAGGTAGGCTTTGAGGGTTTCCCAGAGTAAAGAGTAAGATGTGCCTTGAGTGGTGGGGTTTATCGCAAGGAAATTGTCAATGCTTGAAGGAATTCTCTCACAGAAGAAGGGGTCAGATAAAAGTAAGGAGTTCAGTCTTCATGGGGGTCGGTGCGCGTGGTGATATTTTAAGTTAATATCAAGAAAAAGTATGGTGGACATGAGAGAAGAAAGAGTATTCTTTTGCTAGAGGGTGGTTAATTTTCCAAGGGTTACTTTATTTATGTTGTGACGTGAATTCACAAAAGGCCTTGGACATAGCAGATGGAGCATTAGTTTGAGCACTGGATCGGTCCAGCACAGGGTTGGCAACACAGTTTAAGTCTCCACCAAATATAAATAAATCATCGTCTCGAATCACCGACTACCCGCTCGCTGGACCCAATCCCCACCCATCTCCTGCAAGACATCTCTCCATCGGTCACTCCTGCAATTCCCCACATCATCAACTCATCGCTCGACTCTGGCACATTTCCTACTACTTTCAAAGTAGCCCCGATCACCCCGCTGTTGAAGGAACCCTTGCTGAATTCTGCACTTCTAGAGAACTACAGACCAGTCTCTCTACTGCCCTTCATCGGAAAGACCCTGGAACGTCTGCGATCAACTCTCGGCCTACATTACTCTTCACAACCTCTTGGACAGCTTCAAGAAAGGACACTCTACAGAGACAGCTCTGCTCTCAGTTGTTGAAGACCTACGAATGGCAAGGGTGGCCTCCATGTCATCAGTTCTCATCCTGCTAGACTTATCCGCTGCTTTTGACTCCGTTAACCACAGCATTCTCCTTTCGACTCTCAAGGAAATGGGCGTCTCCGACATGGATCTCTAATGGTTCGTATTCTACCTCTCGGTTAGATCCTACAGGGTTTCGTGGGGAGGTGAAGTCTCAGAACCGCAAAATCTTGACACCGGTGTACCTCTGGGCTTCTCGATCTACATGACATCACTGGGATCAGTCATTCGTAAGCATGGCTTCTCCTACGCCGCTATTATGCGGATGACACGCAACTCCACCTTGTGCACAACTAAACCTCTGCAGATGATTCAGAATGCAGCAGCAAGAGCGGTGTTCAAGTAACCACAAAGGACCCATGTAACACCTCTCTTTATTAAACTACATTGGCTTCCTGTAGCAGCTCGCATTGAATTTAAATGTCTTCTCATTGCCTACCACCGGTTCAGCACCCTTAACTCACTTATTCAAAGATATAGGCCCTCAAGATCTCTGCGCTCCGCAAATGAGCTGAGGCTTGTGGTGCCAGCTCAAAAGGGTAAGAAATCGCTCACTCGTTTGTTCTCTGCTTCAATTCCTTGATGGGCGAACGGTCTGCCTCTGGCTTCACACGTGGCAGACTCGGTCTCTATCTTCAAAAAACACCTAAAAACTCAGTTTTTAGCTTTTCCGGCTACACCTAACTCACTAGCAGTACCTTCTTTTCTAACCTACTCACTCTACCTTTTCTCTTTCCTTTTCTCTATTGTAAGTCACTTTGGATGAAAGCGTCTGCTAAATGTAAATGTAAAATGTAAATGATACGGATGAGGAAGATGAAGATGAAGAGGAACAGGAGGAGGAGGAGGGTCTATCAACTTCCTCTGCAGAGATGAACACAGTTCAGTGATGTATAGTAAATGTGAGTGTTTAATGCAAGATGTCAAGATAATGTAACCCTAAACAACTGAATTTTCAGTTGCCAGTAAAGAAGTTATTTAGACTGCATCTGCTTAAACAAATAAAAAAATGATTTACTTGGATTGACAAATCCCAAAGTCAGATATGAAAATCAGGATCCTGAAACATAAGCTACAGGTAAATTCTGTATTGTGATTAGTGGATTATTTAAAAGTTTTTAAAGAATATAGGAAAGAATATTGAAAATATTGAAATTATATAGGAAGTTAACAGTTTCTTTTTAATTAGTATAAAATATAGAAGACTAAATAAGTTGTTGTGACTTAATTTATTTTTTGTGGTGATGGCTGATTTATTCAGAGCATGAATTGTGATATATAAGGTTTCGGACCACCCTTCCATCCTTGAAATCTGAAGGGGGGATTCTGTCTTCCACTGGGTCTTGTATGTGTAAGGCAGGATGTTGTTTCCCTCTAAAAATTGCAATTTAATGGAGAACTACACATGCCACAATGACCCTGAGGTGACTTAGGCACTGGAAACATGCTTTCAACAGACTCAAAGCCATTTCCACCCTGCCAGTTTTACTGTGTGCCACATTGAATCGCTTCTGTGGGCCTTGTTCAGGTTCTGGGTAAGAGGTTGGCAGTGTAGGAGGACATAGGTTACCCTATCCCCCAGCAGAAAGCCATCAATCTCACTTGTAAAAAAAATCACATTGGTGTAGTGCTGCAAGTGTGTAGTGTGTACATTTCCTAACCTATTTGCAGTCTGTTGCTTAGGTCAGACCAACAATATATTTGTGAGTCATGAACAGAGCCAGGCCACATGGCTTCAACATTGGTAATAATATGTGTAGCACATATTATGTGATATGTGATCTTCACAGTGGAAAGAATAAGATATATGAAATATTGGATTGATATGTGGTGTTTCACCATTGTACACTGCATGTGACTCAGTGTACCTGCACATTTATATTGTTGCATAGTCTTCCTAACTTTCATTTGGTTAAATGATATGTATATATGAGCCAACATTGCATTCAACCACATTGGGAAATACTAAAGGTAATTTTAAACCTTCGGGTACTTTCAGAGGTCACAGCAAAATGTTATTTACTGAACATATGTATTTTTATTCATATTACATACAATTGAACTGATTCGAACGCTACAAACCAGAAATTCTGCAAAATTCCTCTTTGATGACTCCCAGGTTTGTGGTTAGGAAACACTACAAAAATGTGCAGGAAGCGTTTCAAAGGGAGGCACAATTTCTGTACAGCTCTGCATACAGACCCCTTACTAATTTTACAGAAAGCTTGCAGCAAAGCTTGCAAAGAAACGTAAAATACATAGTATCTGCTCGGATGTAAGAGCACGTCCAAGATGGGTGATATAAGGACAGAAAAGGTTATGGATATATGTAAATGATTGCAACAAGAAACGGTAAGGCTCAATAAAAACTGTAATGACCCTTAAGACCAAATTAAACTTTTGTGGTCAAACTCATTTTATTGTAACGGGCACAGGAATATTATTTTTTAACACCTTGAAAGTCATTTCATGTCTCTGTGATAACCTGTTTGACAAAATAAAGCTTACTGAGACCAAACAGATTTGCCGTACAGTAATCTGACTTCACTGTTACTGATGTAACAGGCATTTACATTCTAAAAAGAAATTGATCTGAAAAAAGACCTGTTTGACCAAATGAGTCTTTCTGTGCCAAAACTAATTTCTCTTACAATAATCTGATCTCACTGGCAAACTTATATCACACCACTTAAATCTCAATTTAAATCGGCCTTGACCTTCACTTCAACTTCACTTCAATTATATCAATTTTGAAAATTAATTGTATGTTTCCGTGACGCCCTCCTGGCAAACTGACGTCAAAGACACAAGTACTTGTCTCATCAAACCAGGCTTTTCGTTACTCATTGCCTCCCAACTCATATCCTGGAAATGAATCTTATGTCATTGGCAAACTGGTGTCACAGGCAATTCAAACCCTTAAAGAAATGTAATGTTTCCCAAATGATGTGTCATACCAAATGAGGCCAGCCATGGCCAAACTGATGTACCTCACAGTTACCTGATCTAACTGGAAAACTGAGGCAAAAGATACTTTACACTTTGAAAGTCCAAACTAAAGTTGTCAAACTAATATTCCTCACAGCAATCTGAGCTCACCGGCAAACTGTCAGATTTTAAGGTAATCTGATTTGAACCAAATGAGGATTTTTGATTGCAAATTAACGTCCTAAAAGTAATCTAATATTGGTGGCTAGCTGAGGTTAAGGGAAACAACACTTTAAAGGTCATTTTATGTTGCTGTGATGACGTGTCTGACTAAATGAGGCTTTCCGTGGCCAAAGTAAAGTTTCTCACAGTTATCTTATCTTAACTGATAATTAAGGTCACAACGAAATCGTATTTTGAAAGTCAGGTTGCTGTATTAACCTCAGACCATGTGAGTTGTTTTTATGTCCAAACTTGTTTCCCAGTTATGTAATGTTTCTCTAGCAATCTCTCTTATATTAATCTAATATCACTGGAAAACTGATGTCAACGAAAAATCTAGCTTTTAAAGCCATTTATCTTTTTTGACAACCTGTCTGACCAAATGAGGCTTTCTGTGGTCAAATTATATCTGTTTCAAAAATCTGATGTCACTGGAAAATGGAAGTAGTAGGCAAAAAAACGTTAAAAGTTATTTTATTTTCCGTGATTACTTCTCTGACTAAATGAGGCTTTCTGTGGCTAAGAAACAACAATCTGACAAATTGACCTCTTTCGAACTTTGAAAAGTAATTTTAATGTTGTTGTGTTAACCAAATGAGACTTTGTATTAGCTTTTGACTCGGTTTCATTGTTATATACAAAGGTATACAATGTATGTTCAGACAAAGCCGGGAATAAACCTGGCTGCACCAATTTAAAAATATCTTCTATGCAATTTCTTGAAGCGCTTTTCGTTGCAAAAGTTATTTTTAGACGGTTTGTTCATGTTGGTGTTATGGTTTGTTTAAATAAAGGCACATTTTATTACATAATTCCTTCCCATAAGTTCTGTGTGTTAAAAAGAAGAGCTGCCTAAAACTAACTGATCCATTTTGAATATGTCTATTATAAAGATTTGTTTTATTGCTGTGATGGCCTGAGTGATTAAAATAACTTTTTGTTGAAAATTTTTGTAATATATCCCTTGAAACACAATACATTGTGCCAAAGCAGCTGAAGCTCATTGATAAGCGAAGCAAAGTCTATAATAAATGCAGTTGATCGTTTAATTCTGTGATGTCATCTCTGTTCAATTTAAATACGGATTCATTTCCATTTCCATATTGCATTCATTTCCAATCAATAGCGCTGTAAAGGAAGTAACTCCAACTAAGCAAGCCAGAGACGACATACGAACGGAACCAAAACTCCTACAGACAGAATGGAGAAAAACCAAAGAGATCATAACAGGAGATTGAAAAGTGTTTAAAATACATTGTAAGAGTTTTCACACTTAGTTTAATGTAACACTTAGAGAAAGGTGTTGTCCGCAATGAAATGTGCAGTTAGTACTTCCGATCAACAGATTGGAAAAAGTGTCTAAAATATATCTTCAGAGTGGTGGAGTTATTTTGAGAAAACCCTTAGTTTTAACACATGAAAGTGTTAGAAACGCGTAATTAGATTAGATAAAATTAGATTCAACTTTATTGCCATTGCACATGTAGGATACAAGGCACCGAAATGCATTGACCTAACAGCCGATTTTAAAAAGCGTCTAATAGCAATTTTCAGAGACGTGCAGTTAGTTTTAAACAGTGCATCGTTTTAACACACAGAACATTTAGGATATGACGTTTATCAAAGAAACCATAACACGAGTATGGTAAAGTGTATAAAAAGTGTATTTAAGTGATTTCTCACTCAAACAAACTGCAGTTAGTTTGAGAAATATCTTCGTTTTAACACATGTAATTGTTTGGATATGAGGTTTATCAAGGAAACTTGCTTTTGGTCAATCATAACAGTAGCATGAAAACATGTCTAAAATATATGCTCAGAGTGGTGCAGTTATTTTGAGAAAACACTTCGTTTAAACACAAGAAAGCGAAGAAAGGCATTATGAGCTTACAGCAGATCTTAAAGAGTGTCTTTAAGTAATTCAGTGTATTAAAAATAAATGTCAGTCCAGGATTTTAAAACAATGCGCTTTTTCAAACTAATAATTGCATTCTTCTTAAAATTCCCTTAGATACTTGCTTTCCTTTTTCCTGTCTTGGTCTAGTTACTAAAAGCTCATTTTATTGCAGAACACACGTTTCTAAGATTTCCATGTGTTAAAACGAAGTGTTTTCTCAAAATAACTTCACCACTCATAAAATGTATTATAGACACCTTTACATCCTGCTGTTCAAAACTACATCCGACCACTCTGAAACTGGCTTTTAGATACGTATTTTACCATTATTTTCTGAATGACTAAATGCACATTTAATTTCAAATGATTTGTTCCTAGTCGGAACAAGTGTTAAAATTATGCACGTACTCAAACTAAATTCACAAATCTGATAAAGAATTTAAGACAATACGATATGACAGTCATACTGCTGTTAGGCTCTCTGTGACTGAAAGCAAGTTTCATGGGAAACATTATACCAATAAATCAAATTTAATGGCAGATCAACCGTTTCTAACGGTCGCATTGTGTTAAAACGAAGTTTTCTCGAACTGCTGCAGCACTGTTAAAATGAATTTTATAAACTTTACAGTACTCATGTGAATGTCTGAGTGACTAAAAGCAAGTTTCATGGAAAACCATAATACCAATAAAGCACATTTCATTGCAGATCAAACGTTTCAATCCATGTGTTAAAACGACGCGCTTTCTCAAACTAACTGCACAACTTTGAAAATAAATTTGAGATGCATCTTATGTATTCCGTCATGGTCTGAGTGACTGAAAGCTACTTTAATTGAAAGATGTCATTCCCTCACAGTTTTTAAACAAAGTCCTTTCTCAAAGTAGTTACTGCAACCTTCTTACAGAGACCTCTAGATACTGTTTCCTTGTGCTGTTATGGTCTGATTGACTGAAAGCAAGTTTCATGGAAAAAACATTATACCTGACAGTTCTCCGTGTTGATATAAGGCGCTTTTCTCAAACTAACTGCATTTTCCTAAAAATAATAGCAGACACTTGTTTTTCTACTGCGGTTTTGGTCTTAGTGACTAAAATCACATGTCATTGCAGATCACACGTTTCTAATGTTTCAATGTTTTAAAACGATGCGCTTTCTCAAATTAACTGCAGAGCTCGGAAAATGTATTAAAAACGCTTTTTGAAAATCCTTTTATGGTCTAATTACCTAAAGGAATAGTTCATTGCAAACTATATGTTCCTAACTGTTACATGTCTTAAAATTAAGTCCTTTCCAAAACAACTGTACAATCTTAAAATCTACTTTATACAGGCTTTCATCCTCCTGTTATTGGGCTGATTGACTAAAAGCAAGTTCCATTGAAAAACATTATACCTGATAGTTCTACGTTTTAAGATAACGCGCTTTCTCAAACTAACTGTATTTTCCTAAAAATACCATCAGACACTCGTTTTCTTTGACTGCAGCATTGGTCCGAGCAACTAAAAGTAAATTTCACTGCAGATAACACGTTTCTAACATGTCAATGTTTTAAAACGATGCGCTTTCTCAAACTAACTGCACAACTCTGCAAATATATTTTTTGAACATCATTTTATGGTCTATTAACTAAATGTAAATGTCATTGCAAACTATATGTTCCTAACTGTTGCATGTCTTAAAATTAAGCACATCTAAACAGTAACAATCTTAAAATGTACTAAAGTACATACAGGTTATGGTCCTCCTGTTATGGTCTGACCAAGTTTCATTCATCAAAGTCATATCCTTACTGTTCTGTTTGTTAAAACGACGCACTGTTTAAAACTAACTGCACCTCTCTGAAAATTGCTATCAGACGCTTTTTAAAATCGGCTGTTAGGTCATTACACGTTTCTAACACTTTCATGTTTAAAACTAAGTTTTTCTTCAAAATAACTGCACCACTCTGAAGATATATTTTAGACACTTTTTCTAATATGTTGTTATGATCGGAAGTACTAACTGCACATTTCATTAAAGACAACAGCTTTCTAAGTCTTTTATTAAACTAACTAAAACACTCTTAAAATGTCTTTTAAACACTTTCACTCCCCTGTTATGATCTCTTTGAATGAAAGCAAGTTTCATTCAAAAAACTTTCACCCTGTCAGTTAAACATTTTAAAACAATGCGCTTTTTTTTAAACAAATTGCATTCTTCTTAAATTCTCTTAGATACTTGCTTTCCTTTTTCCTGTCTTGGTCTAGTTACTAAAAGCTCATTTTATTGCAGAACACACGTTTCCATGTGTTAGAACGAAGTGTTTTTTCAAAATATCTTCACCACTCATAAAATGCATTTTAGACACCTTTACATCCTGCTGTTCAAAACTACCTCCGATCACTCTGAAACTGGCTTTCAAACACTTCTTGTATTTTGCCATTATGTTCTGAATGTCTAAATGCACATTTCATTTCAAATGATTTGTTCCTAGTCGGTACAAGTGTTAAAATTATGCACCTACCCAAACTAAATGCACAAATCTGAAAAATAATTTAAGAAATTAAGACAATACGATAATACAGTTGCTGTCAGGCTCTCTATGACTGAAAGCAAGTTTCATGGGAAACATTAAACCAATAAATCAAAGTTAATGGTAGATCAACCGTTTCTAACGGTCGCATGTGTTAAAACAAAGTGTTTCTCGAACTGCTGCAGCACTGTTAAAATGTATTTTATAAACTTTACAGTACTCATGTTAAGGTCTGAATGACTAAAAGCAATTTTCATGGAAAAACGTAATACCAATAAAGCACAACTCTGCAAATGTATTTTAGAAACTTTTTGAACATCCTTTTATGGTCTATTAACTAAATGTAAATTTCATTGCAAACTATATGTTCCTAACTGTTGCATGTCTTAAAATTAAGCACTTTTAAACTGTAACAACCTTAAAATGTACTTTATACAGGTTATGGTATAAAGTTGTAATTTGTAAAACTCTAGCCAACGCTTAGTGTGAATTATGTTTATTTTCAGGCTGTTATGGTCTGACTGACTAAAAGCAAGTTTCATTGATCAAAGTCACATCCTTACTGTTCTTTTTGTTAAAACGACGCACTCTTTAAAACTAACTGCACCTCTCTGAAAATTGCTATTAGAAGCTTTTTAAAATTGGCTGTTAGGTCATTACGCGTTTCTAACACTTTCACAAGTGTTTCCTCAAAATAACTGCACCACTCTAAAAAATATTTTAGACGCTTTTTCCAATATGTTGTCATTAAGATACTTGCTTTCCTTTTTCCTGGCTTGGTCTAGTTACTAAAAGCTCATTTTATTGCAGAACACACGTTTCTAACATTTCCATGTGTTAAAACGAAGTGTTTTTTTTTAAATAACTACAATACTCTTAAAATGTATTTAGACACGTACACATCAGCCTGTCATTCATCTGAGAGACTCAAACCAAGTTTAATTTAAAATCTTGATACCTAAAAGTTCCGTATGTTGAAACGAAGCGCTGTTTCAAATCAACTGAGAGTTGCTATTAGGACAGTTTTAAAATCTACTGTTTAATTGAAAAACATAATGTTAAAGCACATTTCATCGCAGATCGAACGTTTAAAAGAGTTCCATGTGCTAACATGATGCGTTTTCACATACTAACCGCAAACTTTGAAATTACATTTTAGACGCCTCTTACATACTTCCGTTATGGTGTGAGTGACTGAAAGCAAGTTTTAATGAAAAATGTCATACCCTCACAGCTTTTAAACAAAAGTTTAGGAAGAACTCTATTACTGTTTCCTTTCTGCTGTTAAGGTCTGAATGCAAGTTTCGTTGAAAAACACTATGCCTGACAGTTCTGCATGTTAAAATATCGCGCTTTATCAAACTAACTGCATTTTCCTAAAAATACGTTCAGACACTTGTTTTTCTACTACAGTTTTAGCCTGACTGTCTAAAAGCACATTTCATTGCATAATAAATGTTTCTAACATTTAGATGTTTAAAAGGTTACGTTTTCTCAAACTGACTGCACAATTGTATTTTAGAAACTTTTCGGCATCCGTTTATTGTCTGATTGACTCTATTTCATCGCAAACTATATTTTCCTAATTGTTACATGTCTTAAAATTTAACACTTTTTCAAACTAACTGTAAAACTCTTAAAATATATTTGGACACGTTTTCATACTCCTGTTATGGTCTTGAGTGACTAAAAGCAAGTTTCATTGATAAACGTCATATCCTAACAGTTCTGTGTGTTACAAAGAGGCGCTGTTTAAAACCAACTGCACCTCTCTGAAAATTGCTATTAGACTGATATCCTATTAGGTCATCACGCGTTTCTAACACTTTCGTGTGTTAACTTAAAAGTTAAGAAGTGTTTTCTCAAACTAATCGAACCACTCTTCTCCTGTTATGTTTTTGTGACGTTTAATGGCAAAACATTATACCCTTACAGTTCTGCGGTTTGAAACACATCGCTTTCTCACAATAACTGCATTATTCTTAAGAAGACCTTTTGACACTTGTTTTACTTTTGATATATTTGTCGGGCTGACTTAAAGCATAATCCTATGCAGGTCACAGGTTTCTAACATTTCCACGTATTAAAAAGAAGCACATTGTTAAACTAATTGCAGTTTGCTGTTTTAAAGCTCAAACTAATTATAATCTTCTCAAAACATCTTTAGACACTTGTGACCTTCTGCTGTGTTGGTCTTAATGCAAGTTTCATTGAACAAAGAAGCTCCCATTCTATCTAGCTGAAACACTCTGAAATTAACGTTTAGACAGTCTTTTAATGAGTAATTAAAAGCACTTTTTGATGCAAAGTACTTCCCTAACAGTTTTTGGTGTTCAAAAGGAGAGCTTTCTCACACTAACTACACCCAACACGAAAATTGATTTAGACAGTTTTTTTCAAATGGTTGTTATGGAATGGGTTATTAATAGTAAGTTTAAATATAAAGTCTTGTTTTTCTCCGAAGAACCTTCTTCAAGAGCAAATTACACCAACTCTAAAAAGGTCTTTCAAACAGCCTTGTCTTATTTATGTTATGGTCTGATTGGTCAGACGCACTTGGGGCTAAGTAAGGCTATATTTCGCTAAACTGATGTCTTTTACAGTAATCTGACAAACTGGTGTAAACTAAACCTTAAAAGTAATTTAACGTTCACTTGTTGGCTTGTCTGAATGAGCCTTTCTGGGACATACTCTGGTCCCAGCCATTTATCTGATTTTGCAGCTAAATGAGCCAAATCATCTCAACCACATCACACTTTAAAAGTAATCCCATGTCACCTGTATTTCCGTGGCCAAACAGAAATATATGTTCATTTTATGTTTTCATTTTCAGAATGTTATCCTAAAATAATCTGAACTCATTGGCAAACTAATATCAAACTTTAAAATTGATTTTATGTTATATTTATGACCTGTACATGTACAATGACTTTACAAATATCTGACCGACAGTTTTTATCATATATATTGGCCAAAAGAAGGTGCACCCAAATTACAATTTTTAATTAGTTCAGGATTCTTTGGCAACCTCTCCGAATAAATGAGGCTGTCTCTGGCAAATTTGTTTATTGACCAAAGGCCAAGTCAATGTGCCTTACAGTAATTTGATCTGACTGGCAAAGTGAAAGCAATGCAAAATTAAACTTTGGATGTCATGGAATTCATTTAACACAATTCGGATCTGACCTGAAAACTGATATCAGAAGACAATCAAATTTCAAAATTAATTTCTTGTTCCTGAATGTGAGTATTTTCTTTGTCAGACGTGTGTCCCTAACAATATTTTAAAGGAAAACAGGGATAATGGCAAATAACACCTTAAAAGTCATTAAATATTACTGTGTTAACTTGTCTTTTCAAATTAGATGATTTCATGTTGCTCTTTTGAACTAATCGACCAAATAAGGCCGTTATCCCATATCCCATACAGTCATATGATCTCAGTAGAAAACTATGGTAATAGGCATTTTACACTTTAAAAGTCATTTTATTTTCTGTGACGACTTGTTATACCAAATGAGTCTTTCGGTGGAAAAATCATTTACACTAACCTTAGTGGCAGACTTATATCACAGGCAGATAAAACTTTATATTTTTCTTTCCTGCAAAATTATGATTTCACTGGTAAACATATATCAGAAGCCAATCGAAAATACTTACTATGGGCCTGCTATGAAATTTGTTATCAAATCAGTGTTTTCTTTGGCAGACTTCCATTACAATGATCTTATTTTACAGGTAAACTTGGAAAATTATGCATTGCACCTTGACTTGTGTTAAGTTGTCTTGCCAAAGTAGGTCAAACTCATGTCCCTTCAAGTAGTGTGATTTCACAGACAAACGCGGATCAGAAGCCAATTAAAGTTTAAAAGTAATTTAAGGTTGCTCTGATGACCTGTAAGACAAAATAAGGCCTTACATCATTCACAGTTATCAGATTTTACTAGTAAACTGAGGTAACAAACAAATTAAACTTTAGAAATAATTTAATTTACTTTGATGACCCATCTGACCAAAGGAACCTTAATGTGGCCACTCTCCAATTCGCATCCCTTACAATAATCCTATATTACAGGTAAACTAGGGAACATTTTAAATTGCACCTTAAAAGGAATTTACTGTTACTGCGTTTACTTGTCTTACAAAATTAGGTGATTTTATTTTGCATTTTTTAACCTGGTTGACCAAATTAGGTGGTTGTTCTGAGGACCTGTCAGACCAAATAAGGCTTTCCGTGGCTGAACTGATGTCCTTGGGAGTAATCTTTAATCTTTTAAAAACATTGCAAAGGTAATTTTCTTGCATGTTGCAGTTTTTACCTGATTGAACAAATTTGTCATTTTTAGCAAAACTGAGCTTACAATAGTGTAATCTCACTTGGCAAACTGAGGTGACAGGCTTTTTTCACCTATAAGTCATATACTTTTGTGTAAGGACATGTCTGACCAAATAAGCCATTCTGTGGCCAAACTAATGTCCTAAACATTAATCCTTTCCCATTGAAAAACTACATTAGGTTACAGGAAAATAACATTCTAAAACACATTTAATGAGGCTTAACATTGCCAAACCCATATCCCTTACAGTTATATGATCTAAATGAAAAACTAAGGTAACAGGCATTTTACACTTTAAAAAGTCATTTAATTGTCTGTGACGACCTGTTTGACCTCCTTAATAGTCTGATCTCAGTCAAAAGTTGAATTTTTTTATCTTTTTATCAGAAGCCGATCAAAAATTCCTTTTTTGGTCCTGTGAAGAACTGTATGATCAAATCAGTGTTTTCTTTGGCAGACTTATGTCCCTTACAATGATCTTATTTTACACATATACCGGGAAAGTGGCAAATCACACCTTAAAAGTCATTGACTTGTGTTGAGTTGTTTTATCCAAGTAGGTCTAAATCACGGTTCATTTGTTAATTTTCAAATATGAATATAAAAAAACATTCCCCACCCCACACACCCACCCACCTAGTCGCCCTCCCCTGACATTACAGACATACATATACATCAGACACACAAATTACAAGCACAGTAAAAATTATGAAAATTATGATATTAATGAAATTAATACATAATGGTAAAAAACAAAAAACAAAAACACGGTGGACAGATCATAGATGGTGTGCTTGTGCTTAGGCCATGACATGACTCACAAGCTTCCACTAAAGTGAAGATTTAGGGATAGATAAGACCTATAAGTGCTAGGCATTTTTAGAAAGAGGTGAAATCAGGTCATGGGAGTGTTTGCAAGTCCGTAAAATATTGAATGAAAGGACACCAGTGCTTAAATAATGTGTCCCCACGTAGAGTGAATTTAACTTTCTCAAAAAAAAAATCTTTTAACCAGACAGAAATAAGAGGGGGCTGTGGTGATTTCCAATTCGGTTGGATTCAATGCCTAGCCACTAGGCCTGGGTCTTACTGAGGGTGTGTGGAGTGGTTGAAACACCAAATATGGCTATAAGCAGGCATGGTTCCAGATTGATTCTCAAAATTACTGATAAGATTTTAAATATAGAATTCCAATAATGCTTAAGTTCGGGGCATGATGCAATCATATGTGTCAGGTGACAGGGTGTACCACTACAACGCACACAGATGTCCTTAGTGTCAGGGTACATTTATGAACTTGAACTTGACAGATGCAGTCGTTGAATAATTTGAAACTGATTCAGGCCGAAACGAGGACATGAAGAAGAATTACGTATTCTATCAAGGGCTCTCTCTCAGAAATCATTCCCCAAATTCAACACCCAGCTCCTTCTCCCAGGTTAATAGCATTGCTCGGTATTAAATGACAGAAGAGTCTTTCCCACAACTGAAATGCAGCGTTTAGGTTAGATGGTGGAAAAAGAGGATTGCGGGTTATTGGCATAAGAGTCGATGGGGAGTGTGACTTAAAAGGGAGCCTGAATTGATACCAGATTTTCAAGGAGTTATAGGCAATTTGGTTGTCTGTGTAACAAGAGGGAGATGTCGGAAGTAATGAGAAGGAAGGGCGACACACATGATGTCAACTTAAGTTGGCTCCACAAGGGTTGGGGGTTACATTCCCAGAACAGAAGTTCATGGATGTTTGCAGCCCAGAAGTAATAAATAAAATTTGGCAAAGTCAGTCCTCCACTAGGTGAACAAGAGGGAGTTTGTAATCCTGGGAGTCCTACCACTCAATACGAAGGAAGCTTGATCAAAACTGATTCAAAGTATGATTTTGGCAAAAATAGGGGGATACGTTGAAAGAGATAGAGATATTTTGGAAGAATGTTCATTTTAAGCTTATTAACCTTGCAGAGCAAGACTAGAGGTTTTCAGTTTGAGAAATCAGGAAAGCCCTTGAGTTTAAGAGGAGACATTCACTCTTTTGTGGATTGAGCTGGAATCGGGAAAAGGAGCCAAAGTTTTGTAATAAGGACAGAATCTTGGGTACCTGAGAAAGAGGATCAGTAATGTACAAAAGTAAATCATCCGCATACAACGCAAGCCTGTGTTAAACAAACCTACGGGTTATCCCCAGGACAGAGATTGACCTCATGAAAGCTTAGGAGAGGGGCTCTATCGCAATAGCAAAAAGCAAGGGAGAGAGTGGGCAACCCTGACGAGTACCATGGAATGGATTAAAATATTCAGACCTGGTATTATTGGTGTTGACAGGGGCATAGGGTGAGGTGTACAGGAGGCGTATCCAGGATATGAGTACATCTCCAAAGCCAAACCTCCTCAGAACCGTAAAAAGGTATTCCCACTCAACTCCCAGAGAGATGACTACTTCAGGAAGTTTACATGTTTCTTTGTATTAGATAATATTAAACAGGGTTTTGATATTGAAAAATGAATGTCCTCCTTTTATAAAAAAAGTCTGGTCCTCAGATATTATACAGGGAAGAACATTCTCAATTCAGGCAGCTAGCAGCTTGGCTAGGACCTTATCATCAGCATTGAGCAGACTGATGGGTCTGTAAGAGCCAAACAGATCAGGATCTCTCCCTTCCTTTAACAGAATGGAGACTCTTATAGAGTTCATGTGCATATAGACGATCAGGGTCGAGAATGGCATTGGAAAGGTCTGTCTGTTTAGCTTTCCTTACTTTATTTTGATATGATGAATCTGATATAATGTATCCTCTAAGGTAGGCTTTGAGGGTTTCCCAGAGTAAAGAGTAAGATGTGCCTTGAGTGGTGGGGTTTATCGCAAGGAAATTGTCAATGCTTGAAGGAATTCTCTCACAGAAGAATCATGGGGGTCGGTGCGCGTGGTGATATTTTAAGTTAATATCAAGAAAAAGTATGGTGGACATGAGAGAAGAAAGAGTATTCTTTTGCTAGAGGGTGGTTAATTTTCCAAGGGTAACTTTATTTATGTTGTGACGTGAATTCACAAAAGGCTTTGGACATAGCAGATGGAGCATTAGTTTGAGCACTGGATCGGTCCAGCACAGGGTTGGCAACACAGTTTAAGTCTCCACCAAATATAAATAAATCATCGTCTCGAATCACCGACTACCCGCTCGCTGAACCCAATCCCCACCCATCTCCTGCAAGACATCTCTCCATCGGTCATTCCTGCAATTCCCCACATCATCAACTCATCGCTCGACTCTGGCACATTTCCTACTACTTTCAAAGTAGCCCCGATCACCCCGCTGTTGAAGGAACCCTTGCTGAATTCTGCACTTCTAGAGAACTACAGACCAGTCTCTCTACTGCCCTTCATCGGAAAGACCCTGGAACGTCTGCGATCAACTCTCGGCCTACATTACTCTTCACAACCTCTTGGACAGCTTCAAGAAAGGACACTCTACAGAGACAGCTCTGCTCTCAGTTGTTGAAGACCTACGAATGGCAAAGGTGGCCTCCATGTCATCAGTTCTCATCCTGCTAGACTTATCCGCTGCTTTTGACTCCGTTAACCACAGCATTCTCCTTTCGACTCTCAAGGAAATGGGCGTCTCCGACATGGATCTCTAATGGTTCGTATTCTACCTCTCGGTTAGATCCTACAGGGTTTTGTGGGGAGGTGAAGTCTCAGAACCGCAAAATCTTGACACCGGTGTACCTCTGGGCTTCTCGATCTACATGACATCACTGGGATCAGTCATTCGTAAGCATGGCTTCTCCTACGCCGCTATTATGCGGATGACACGCAACTCCACCTTGTGCACAACTAAACCTCTGCAGATGATTCAGAATGCAGCAGCAAGAGCGGTGTTCAAGTAACCACAAAGGACCCATGTAACACCTCTCTTTATTAAACTACATTGGCTTCCTGTAGCAGCTCGCATTGAATTTAAATGTCTTCTCATTGCCTACCACCGGTTCAGCACCCTTAACTCACTTATTCAAAGATATAGGCCCTCAAGATCTCTGCGCTCCGCAAATGAGCTGAGGCTTGTGGTGCCAGCTCAAAAGGGTAAGAAATCGCTCACTCGTTTGTTCTCTGCTTCAATTCCTTGATGGGCGAACGGTCTGCCTCTGGCTTCACACGTGGCAGACTCGGTCTCTATCTTCAAAAAACACCTAAAAACTCAGTTTTTAGCTTTTCCGGCTACACCTAACTCACTAGCAGTAACTTCTTTTCTAACCTACTCACTCTACCTTTTCTCTTTCCTTTTCTCTATTGTAAGTCACTTTGGATGAAAGCGTCTGCTAAATGTAAATGTAAAATGTAAATGATACGGATGAGGAAGATGAAGATGAAGAGGAACAGGAGGAGGAGGAGGGTCTATCAACTTCCTCTGCAGAGATGAACACAGTTCAGTGATGTATAGTAAATGTGAGTGTTTAATGCAAGATGTCAAGATAATGTAACCCTAAACAACTGAATTTTCAGTTGCCAGTAAAGAAGTTATTTAGACTGCATCTGCTTAAACAAATAAAAAAATGATTTACTTGGATTGACAAATCCCAAAGTCAGATATGAAAATCAGGATCCTGAAACATAAGCTACAGGTAAATTCTGTATTGTGATTAGTGGATTATTTAAAAGTTTTTAAAGAATATAGGAAAGAATATTGAAAATATTGAAATTATATAGGAAGTTAACAGTTTCTTTTTAATTAGTATAAAATATAGAAGACTAAATAAGTTGTTGTGACTTAATTTATTTTTTGTGGTGATGGCTGATTTATTCAGAGCATGAATTGTGATATATAAGGTTTCGGACCACCCTTCCATCCTTGAAATCTGAAGGGTGGATTCTGTCTTCCACTGGGTCTTGTATGTGTAAGGCAGGATGTTGTTTCCCTCTAAAAATTGCAATTTAATGGAGAACTACACATGCCACAATGACCCTGAGGTGACTTAGGCACTGGAAACATGCTTTCAACAGACCCAAAGCCATTTCCACCCTGCCAGTTTTACTGTGTGCCACATTGAATCGCTTCTGTGGGCCTTGTTCAGGTTCTGGGTAAGAGGTTGGCAGTGTAGGAGGACATAGGTTACCCTATCCCCCAGCAGAAAGCCATCAATCTCACTTGTAAAAAAAATCACATTGGTGTAGTGCTGCAAGTGTGTAGTGTGTACATTTCCTAACCTATTTGCAGTCTGTTGCTTAGGTCAGACCAACAATATATTTGTGAGTCATGAACAGAGCCAGGCCACATGGCTTCAACATTGGTAATAATATGTGTAGCACATATTATGTGATATGTGATCTTCACAGTGGAAAGAATAAGATATATGAAATATTGGATTGATATGTGGTGTTTCACCATTGTACACTGCATGTGACTCAGTGTACCTGCACATTTATATTGTTGCATAGTCTTCCTAACTTTCATTTGGTTAAATGATATGTATATATGAGCCAACATTGCATTCAACCACATTGGGAAATACTAAAGGTAATTTTAAACCTTCGGGTACTTTCAGAGGTCACAGCAAAATGTTATTTACTGAACATATGTATTTTTATTCATATTACATACAATTGAACTGATTCGAACGCTATAAACCAGAAATTCTGCAAAATTCCTCTTTGATGACTCCCAGGTTTGTGGTTAGGAAACACTACAAAAATGTGCAGGAAGCGTTTCAAAGGGAGGCACAATTTCTGTACAGCTCTGCATACAGACCCCTTACTAATTTTACAGAAAGCTTGCAGCAAAGCTTGCAAAGAAACGTAAAATACATAGTATCTGCTCGGATGTAAGAGCACGTCCAAGATGGGTGATATAAGGACAGAAAAGGTTATGGATATATGTAAATGATTGCAACAAGGAACGGTAAGGCTCAATAAAACTGTAATGACCCTTAAAACCAAATTAAACTTTTGTGGTCAAACTCATTTTATTGTAACGGGCACAGGAATATTATTTTTTAACACCTTGAAAGTCATTTCATGTCTCTGTGATAACCTGTTTGACAAAATAAAGCTTACTGAGACCAAACAGATTTGCCGTACAGTAATCTGACTTCACTGTTACTGATGTAACAGGCATTTACATTCTAAAAAGAAATTGATCTGAAAAAAGACCTGTTTGACCAAATGAGTCTTTCTGTGCCAAAACTAATTTCTCTTACAATAATCTGATCTCACTGGCAAACTTATATCACACCACTTAAAT
Organism: Triplophysa yarkandensis; assembly: GCA_033220385.1. Taxonomy (NCBI): domain Eukaryota; kingdom Metazoa; phylum Chordata; class Actinopteri; order Cypriniformes; family Nemacheilidae; genus Triplophysa; species Triplophysa yarkandensis. The sequence goes on along the minus strand of CM065677.1, from coordinate 799,344 downwards.
CTCAATTTAAATCGGCCTTGACCTTCACTTCAACTTCACTTCAATTATATCAATTTTGAAAATTAATTGTATGTTTCCGTGACGCCCTCCTGGCAAACTGACGTCAAAGACACAAGTACTGTTACTACTCGTCTCATCAAACCAGGCTATTGTTACTCATTGCCTCCCAACTCATATCCTGGAAATGAATCTTATGTCATTGGCAAACTGGTGTCACAGGCAATTCAAACCCTTAAAGAAATGTAATGTTGCCCAAATGATGTGTCATACCAAATGAGGCCAGCCATGGCCAAACTGATGTACCTCACAGTTACCTGATCTAACTGGAAAACTGAGGCAAAAGATACTTTAAACTTTGAAAGTCCAAACTAAAAGTTGTCAAACTAATATTCCTCACAGCAATCTGAGCTCACCGGCAAACTGTCAGATTTTAAGGTAATCTGATTTGAACCAAATGAGGATTTTTGATTGCAAATTAACGTCCTAAAAGTAATCTAATATTGGTGGCTAGCTGAGGTTAAGGGAAACAACACTTTAAAGGTCATTTTATGTTGCTGTGATGACGTGTCTGACTAAATGAGGCTTTCCGTGGCCAAAGTAAAGTTTCTCACAGTTATCTTATCTTAACTGATAATTAAGGTCACAACGAAATCGTATTTTGAAAGTCAGGTTGCTGTATTAACCTCAGACCATGTGAGTTGTTTTTATGTCCAAACTTGTTTCACAGTTATGTAATGTTTCTCTAGCAATCTCTCTTATATTAATCTAATATCACTGGAAAACTGATGTCAACGAAAAATCTAGCTTTTAAAGCCATTTATCTTTTTTGACAACCTGTCTGACCAAATGAGGCTTTCTGTGGTCAAATTATATCTGTTTCAAAAATCTGATGTCACTGGAAAATGGAAGTAGTAGGCAAAAAAACGTTAAAAGTTATTTTATTTTCCGTGATTACTTCTCTGACTAAATGAGGCTTTCTGTGGCTAAGAAACAACAATCTGACAAATTGACCTCTTTCGAACTTTGAAAAGTAATTTTAATGTTGTTGTGTTAACCAAATGAGACTTTGTATTAGCTTTTGACTCGGTTTCATTGTTATATACAAAGGTATACAATGTATGTTCAGACAAAGCCGGGAATAAACCTGGCTGCACCAATTTAAAAATATCTTCTATGCAATTTCTTGAAGCGCTTTTCGTTGCAAAAGTTATTTTTAGACAGTTTGTTCATGTTGGTGTTATGGTTTGTTTAAATAAAGGCACATTCTATTACATAATTCCTTCCCATAAGTTCTGTGTGTTAAAAAGAAGAGCTGCCTAAAACTAACTGATCCATTTTGAATATGTCTATTATAAAGATTTGTTTTATTGCTGTGATGGCCTGAGTGATTAAAATAACTTTTTGTTGAAAATTTTTGTAATATATCCCTTGAAACACAATACATTGTGCCAAAGCAGCTGAAGCTCATTGATAAGCGAAGCAAAGTCTATAATAAATGCAGTTGATCATTTAATTCTGTGATGTCATCTCTGTTCAATTTAAATACGGATTCATTTCCATTTCCATATTGCATTCATTTCCAATCAATAGCGCTGTAAAGGAAGTAACTCCAACTAAGCAAGCCAGAGACGACATCCGAACGGAACCAAAACTCCTACAGACAGAATGGAGAAAAACCAAAGAGATCATAACAGGAGATTGAAAAGTTTTTAAAATACATTGTAAGAGTTTTCACACTTAGTTTAATGTAACACTTAGAGAAAGGTGTTGTCCGCAATGAAATGTGCAGTTAGTACTTCCGATCAACAGATTGGAAAAAGTGTCTAAAATATATCTTCAGAGTGGTGGAGTTATTTTGAGAAAACCCTTAGTTTTAACACATGAAAGTGTTAGAAACGCGTAATTAGATTAGATAAAATTAGATTCAACTTTATTGCCATTGCACATGTAGGATACAAGGCACCGAAATGCAATGACCTAACAGCCGATTTTAAAAAGCGTCTAATAGCAATTTTCAGAGACGTGCAGTTAGTTTTAAACAGTGCATCGTTTTAACACACAGAACATTTAGGATATGACGGTTATCAAAGAAACCATAACACGAGTATGGTAAAGTGTATAAAAAGTGTATTTAAGTGATTTCTCACTCAAACAAACTGCAGTTAGTTTGAGAAATATCTTCGTTTTAACACATGTAATTGTTTGGATATGAGGTTTATCAAGGAAACTTGCTTTTGGTCAATCATAACAGGAGGATGAAAACATGTCTAAAATATATGCTCAGAGTGGTGCAGTTATTTTGAGAAAACACTTCGTTTAAACACAAGAAAGCGAAGAAAGGCATTATGAGCTTACAGCAGATCTTAAAGAGTGTCTTTAAGTAATTCAGTGTATTAAAAATAAATGTCAGTTCAGCATTTTAAAACAATGCGCTTTTTCAAACTAATAATTGCATTCTTCTTAAAATTCCTTTAGATACTTGCTTTCCTTTTTCCTGTCTTGGTCTACTTACTAGAAGCTCATTTTATTGCAGAACACACGTTTCTAAGATTTCCATGTGTTAAAACGAAGTGTTTTCTCAAAATAACTTCACCACTCATAAAATGTATTATAGACACCTTTACATCCTGCTGTTCAAAACTACATCCGACCACTCTGAAACTGGCTTTTAGATACGTATTTTACCATTATTTTCTGAATGACTAAATGCACATTTAATTTCAAATGATTTGTTCCTAGTCGGAACAAGTGTTAAAATTATGCACGTACTCAAACTAAGTTCACAAATCTGATAAAGAATTTAAGACAATACGATATGACAGTCATACTGCTGTTAGGCTCTCTGTGACTGAAAGCAAGTTTCATGGGAAACATTATACCAATAAATCAAATTTAATGGCAGATCAACCGTTTCTAACGGTCGCATTGTGTTAAAACGAAGTTTTCTCGTCACTGCTGCAGCACTGTTAAAATGAATTTTATAAACTTTACAGTACTCATGTGAATGTCTGAGTGACTAAAAGCAAGTTTCATGGAAAAACATAATACCAATAAAGCACATTTCATTGCAGATCAAACGTTTCAATCCATGTGTTAAAACGACGCGCTTTCACAAACTAACTGCACAACTTTGAAAATAAATTTGAGATGCATCTTATATATTCCATTATGGTCTGAGTGACTGAAAGCTACTTTAATTGAAAGATGTCATTCCCTCACAGTTTTTAAACAAAGTCCTTTCTCAAAGTAGTTACTGCAACCTTCTTACAGAGACCTCTAGATACTGTTTCCTTGTGCTGTTATGGTCTGATTGACTGAAAGCAAGTTTCAGGGAAAAAACATTATACCTGACAGTTCTCCGTGTTGATATAAGGCGCTTTTCTCAAACTAACTGCATTTTCCTAAAAATACTAGCAGACACTTGTTTTTCTACTGCGGTTTTGGTCTTAGTGACTAAAATCACATGTCATTGCAGATCACACGTTTCTAATGTTTCAATGTTTTAAAACGATGCGCTTTCTCAAATTAAGTGCAGAGCTCGGAAAATGTATTAAAAACGCTTTTTGAAAATCCTTTTATGGTCTAATTACCTAAAGGAATAGTTCATTGCAAACTATATGTTCCTAACTGTTACATGTCTTAAAATTAAGTCCTTTCCAAAATAACTGTACAATCTTAAAATCTACTTTATACAGGCTTTCATCCTCCTGTTATTGGGCTGATTGACTAAAAGCAAGTTCCATTGAAAAACATTATACCTGATAGTTCTACGTTTTAAGATAAGGCGCTTTCTCAAACTAACTGTATTTTCCTAAAAATACCATCAGACACTCGTTTTCTTTGACTGCAGCATTGGTCCGAGCAACTAAAAGTAAATTTCACTGCAGATAACACGTTTCTAACATGTCAATGTTTTAAAACGATGCGCTTTCTCAAACTAACTGCACAACTCTGCAAATATATTTTTTGAACATCGTTTTATGGTCTATTAACTAAATGTAAATGTCATTGCAAACTATATGTTCCTAACTGTTGCATGTCTTAAAATTAAGCACATCTAAACAGTAACAATCTTAAAATGTACTAAAGTACATACAGGTTATGGTCCTCCTGTTATGGTCTGACCAAGTTTCATTCATCAAAGTCATATCCTTACTGTTCTGTTTGTTAAAACGACGCACTGTTTAAAACTAACTGCACCTGAAAATTGCTATCAGACGCTTTTTAAAATCGGCTGTTAGGTCATTACACGTTTCTAACACTTTCATGTTTAAAACTAAGTTTTTCTTCAAAATAACTGCACCACTCTGAAGATATATTTTAGACACTTTTTCTAATATGTTGTTATGATCGGAAGTACTAACTGCACATTTCATTGAAGACAACAGCTTTCTAAGTCTTTTATTAAACTAACTAAAACACTCTTAAAATGTCTTTTAAACACTTTCACTCCCCTGTTATGATCTCTTTGAATGAAAGCAAGTTTCATTCAAAAAACTTTCACCCTGTCAGTTAAACATTTTAAAACAATGCGCTTTTTTTTAAACAAATTGCATTCTTCTTAAATTCCCTTAGATACTTGCTTTCCTTTTTCCTGTCTTGGTCTAGTTACTAAAAGCTCATTTTATTGCAGAACACACGTTTCCATGTGTTAGAACGAAGTGTTTTTTCAAAATATCTTCACCACTCATAAAATGCATTTTAGACACCTTTACATCCTGCTGTTCAAAACTACCTCCGATCACTCTGAAACTGGCTTTCAAACACTTCTTGTATTTTGCCATTATGTTCTGAATGTCTAAATGCAAATTTCATTTCAAATGATTTGTTCCTAGTCGGTACAAGTGTTAAAATTATGCACCTACCCAAACTAAATGCACAAATCTGAAAAAGAATTTAAGAAATTAAGACAATACGATAATACAGTTGCTGTCAGGCTCTCTATGACTGAAAGCAAGTTTCATGGGAAACATTAAACCAATAAATCAAAGTTAATGGTAGATCAACCGTTTCTAACGGTCGCATGTGTTAAAACAAAGTGTTTCTCGAACTGCTGCAGCACTGTTAAAATGTATTTTATAAACTTTACAGTACTCATGTTAAGGTCTGAATGACTAAAAGCAATTTTCATGGAAAAACGTAATACCAATAAAGCACAACTCTGCAAATGTATTTTAGAAACTTTTTGAACATCCTTTTATGGTCTATTAACTAAATGTAAATTTCATTGCAAACTATATGTTCCTAACTGTTGCATGTCTTAAAATTAAGCACTTTTAAACTGTAACAACCTTAAAATGTACTTTATACAGGTTATGGTATAAAGTTGTAATTTGTAAAACTCTAGCCAACGCTTAGTGTGCATTATGTTTATTTTCAGGCTGTTATGGTCTGACTGACTAAAAGCAAGTTTCATTGATCAAAGTCACATCCTTACTGTTCTTTTTGTTAAAACGACGCACTCTTTAAAACTAACTGCACCTCTCTGAAAATTGCTATTAGAAGCTTTTTAAAATTGGCTGTTAGGTCATTACGCGTTTCTAACACTTTCACAAGTGTTTCCTCAAAATAACTGCACCACTCTAAAAAATATTTTAGACGCTTTTTCCAATATGTTGTCATTAAGATACTTGCTTTCCTTTTTCCTGGCTTGGTCTAGTTACTAAAAGCTCATTTTATTGCAGAACACACGTTTCTAACATTTCCATGTGTTAAAACGAAGTGTTTTTTTTTAAATAACTACAATACTCTTAAAATGTATTTAGACACGTACACATCAGCCTGTCATTCATCTGAGAGACTCAAACCAAGTTTAATTTAAAATCTTGATACCTAAAAGTTCCGTATGTTGAAACGAAGCGCTGTTTCAAATCAACTGAGAGTTGCTATTAGGACAGTTTTAAAATCTACTGTTTAATTGAAAAACATAATGTTAAAGCACATTTCATCGCAGATCGAACGTTTAAAAGAGTTCCATGTGCTAACATGATGCGTTTTCACATACTAACCGCAAACTTTGAAATTACATTTTAGACGCCTCTTACATACTTCCGTTATGGTGTGAGTGACTGAAAGCAAGTTTTAATGAAAAATGTCATACCCTCACAGCTTTTAAACAAAAGTTTAGGAAGAACTCTATTACTGTTTCCTTTCTGCTGTTAAGGTCTGAATGCAAGTTTCGTTGAAAAACACTATGCCTGACAGTTCTGCATGTTAAAATATCGCGCTTTATCAAACTAACTGCATTTTCCTAAAAATACGTTCAGACACTTGTTTTTCTACTACAGTTTTAGCCTGACTGTCTAAAAGCACATTTCATTGCATAATAAATGTTTCTAACATTTAGATGTTTAAAAGGTTACGTTTTCTCAAACTGACTGCACAATTGTATTTTAGAAACTTTTCGGCATCCGTTTATTGTCTGATTGACTCTATTTCATCGCAAACTATATTTTCCTAATTGTTACATGTCTTAAAATTTAACACTTTTTCAAACTAACTGTAAAACTCTTAAAATATATTTGGAAACGTTTTCATACTCCTGTTATGGTCTTGAGTGACTAAAAGCAAGTTTCATTGATAAACGTCATATCCTAACAGTTCTGTGTGTTACAAAGAGGCGCTGTTTAAAACCAACTGCACCTCTCTGAAAATTGCTATTAGACTGATATCCTATTAGGTCATCACGCGTTTCTAACACTTTCGTGTGTTAACTTAAAAGTTAAGAAGTGTTTTCTCAAACTAATCGAACCACTCTTCTCCTGTTATGTTTGTGACGTTTCATGGCAAAACATTATACCCTTACAGTTCTGCGGTTTGAAACACATCGCTTTCTCACAATAACTGCATTATTCTTAAGAAGACCTTTTGACACTTGTTTTACTTTTGATATATTTGTCGGGCTGACTTAAAGCATAATCCTATGCAGGTCACAGGTTTCTAACATTTCCACGTATTAAAAAGAAGCACATTGTTAAACTAATTGCAGTTTGCTGTTTTAAAGCTCAAACTAATTAAAATCTTCTCAAAACATCTTTAGACACTTGTGACCTTCTGCTGTGTTGGTCTTAATGCAAGTTTCATTGAACAAAGAAGCTCCCATTCTATCTAGCTGAAACACTCTGAAATTAACTTTTAGACAGTCTTTTAATGAGTAATTAAAAGCACTTTTTGATGCAAAGTACTTCCCTAACAGTTTTTGGTGTTCAAAAGGAGAGCTTTCTCACACTAACTACACCCAACACGAAAATTGATTTAGACAGTTTTTTTCAAATGGTTGTTATGGAATGGGTTATTAATAGTAAGTTTAAATATAAAGTCTTTTTTTTCTCCGAAGAACCTTCTTCAAGAGCAAATTACACCAACTCTAAAAAGGTCTTTCAAACAGCCTTGTCTTATTTATGTTATGGTCTGATTGGTCAGACGCACTTGGGGCTAAGTAAGGCTATATTTCGCTAAACTGATGTCTTTTACAGTAATCTGACAAACTGGTGTAAACTAAACCTTAAAAGTAATTTAACGTTCACTTGTTGGCTTGTCTGAATGAGCCTTTCTGGGACATACTCTTGTCCCAGCCATTTATCTGATTTTGCAGCTAAATGAGCCAAATCATCTCAACCACATCACACTTTAAAAGTAATCCCATGTCACCTGTATTTCTATAGCCAAAGAGAAATATATGTTCAATTTTATGTTTTCATTTTCAGAATGTTATCCTAAAATAATCTGAACTCATTGGCAAACTAATATCAAACTTTAAAATTGATTTTATGTTATATTTATGACCTGTACATGTACAATGACTTTACAAATATCTGACCGACAGTTTTTATCATATATATTGGCCAAAAGAAGGTGCACCCAAATTACAATTTTTAATTAGTTCAGGATTCTTTGGCAACCTCTCCGAATAAATGAGGCTGTCTCTGGCAAATTTGTTTATTGACCAAAGGCCAAGTCAGTGTGCCTTACAGTAATTTGATCTGACTGGCAAAGTGAAAGCAATGCAAAATTAAACTTTGGATGTCATGGAATTCATTTAACACAATTCGGATCTGACCTGAAAACTGATATCAGAAGACAATCAAATTTCAAAATTAATTTCTTGTTCCTGAATGTGAGTATTTTCTTTGTCAGACGTGTGTCCCTAACAATATTTTAAAGGAAAACAGGGATAATGGCAAATAACACCTTAAAAGTCATTAAATATTACTGTGTTAACTTGTCTTTTCAAATTAGATGATTTCATGTTGCTCTTTTGAACTAATCGACCAAATAAGGCCGTTATCCCATATCCCATACAGTCATATGATCTCAGTAGAAAACTATAGTAATAGGCATTTTACACTTTAAAAGTCATTTTATTTTCTGTGACGACTTGTTATACCAAATGAGTCTTTCGGTGGAAAAATCATTTACACTAACCTTAGTGGCAGACTTATATCACAGGCAGATAAAACTTTATATTTTTCTTTCCTGCAAAATTATGATTTCACTGGTAAACATATATCAGAAGCCAATCGAAAATACTTACTATGGGCCTGCTATGAAATTTGTTATCAAATCAGTGTTTTCTTTGGCAGACTTCCATTACAATGATCTTATTTTACAGGTAAACTTGGAAAATTATGCATTGCACCTTGACTTGTGTTAAGTTGTCTTGCCAAAGTAGGTCAAACTCATGTCCCTTCAAGTAGTGTGATTTCACAGACAAACGCGGATCAGAAGCCAATTAAAGTTTAAAAGTAATTTAAGGTTGCTCTGATGACCTGTAAGACAAAATAAGGCCTTACATCATTCACAGTTATCAGATTTTACTAGTAAACTGAGGTAACAAACAAATTAAACTCTAGAAATAATTTAATTTACTTTGATGACCCATCTGACCAAAGGAACCTTAATGTGGCCACTCTCCAATTCGCATCCCTTACAATAATCCTATATTACAGGTAAACTAGGGAACATTTTAAATTGCACCTTAAAAGGAATTTACTGTTACTGCGTTTACTTGTCTTACAAAATTAGGTGATTTTATTTTGCATTTTTTAACCTGGTTGACCAAATTAGGTGGTTGTTCTGAGGACCTGTCAGACCAAATAAGGCTTTCCGTGGCTGAACTGATGTCCTTAGGAGTAATCTTTAATCTTTTAAAAACATTGCAAAGGTAATTTTCTTGCATGTTGCAGTTTTGACCTGATTGAACAAATTTGTCATTTTTAGCAAAACTGAGCTTACAATAGTGTAATCTCACTTGGCAAACTGAGGTGACAGGCTTTTTTCACCTGTAAGTCATATACTTTTGTGTAAGGACATGTCTGACCAAATAAGCCATTCTGTGGCCAAACTAATGTCCTAAACATTAATCCTTTCCCATTGAAAAACTACATTAGGTTACAGGAAAATAACATTCTAAAACACATTTAATGAGGCTTAACATTGCCAAACCCATATCCCTTACAGTTATATGATCTAAATGGAAAACTAAGGTAACAGGCATTTTACACTTTAAAAAGTCATTTAATTGTCTGTGACGACCTGTTTGACCTCCTTAATAGTCTGATCTCAGTCAAAAGTTGAATTTTTTTATCTTTTTATCAGAAGCCGATCAAAAATTCCTTTTTTGGTCCTGTGAAGAACTGTATGATCAAATCAGTGTTTTCTTTGGCAGACTTATGTCCCTTACAATGATCTTATTTTACACATATACCGGGAAAGTGGCAAATCACACCTTAAAAGTCATTGACTTGTGTTGAGTTGTTTTATCCAAGTAGGTCTAAATCACGGTTCATTTGTTAATTTTCAAATATGAATATAAAAAAACATTCCCCACCCCACACACCCACCCACCTAGTCGCCCTCCCCTGACATTACAGACATACATATACATCAGACACACAAATTACAAGCACAGTAAAAATTATGAAAATTATGATATTAATGAAATTAATACATAATGGTAAAAAACAAAAAACAAAAACACGGTGGACAGATCATAGATGGTGTGCTTGTGCTTAGGCCATGACATGACTCACAAGCTTCCACTAAAGTGAAGATTTAGGGATAGATAAGACCTATAAGTGCTAGGCATTTTTAGAAAGAGGTGAAATCAGGTCATGGGAGTGTTTGCAAGTCCGTAAAATATTGAATGAAAGGACACCAGTGCTTAAATAATGTGTCCCCACGTAGAGTGAATTTAACTTTCTCAAAAAAAAAATTCTTTTAACCAGACAGAAATAAGAGGGGGCTGTGGTGATTTCCAATTCGGTTGGATTCAATGCCTAGCCACTAGGCCTGGGTCTTACTGAGGGTGTGTGGAGTGGTTGAAACACCAAATATGGCTATAAGCAGGCATGGTTCCAGATTGATTCTCAAAATTACTGATAAGATTTTAAATATAGAATTCCAATAATGCTTAAGTTCGGGGCATGATGCAATCATATGTGTCAGGTGACAGGGTGTACCACTACAACGCACACAGATGTCCTTAGTGTCAGGGTACATTTATGAACTTGAACTTGACAGATGCAGTCGTTGAATAATTTGAAACTGATTCAGGCCGAAACGAGGACATGAAGAAGAATTACGTATTCTATCAAGGGCTCTCTCCCAGAAATCATTCCCCAAATTCAACACCCAGCTCCTTCTCCCAGGTTAATAGCATTGCTCGGTATTAAATGACAGAAGAGTCCGATAAATGTTGGAAACCAGTGACCTCTGATTAGGTTGGAGTCTAAGAGGTTTTCCCCAAGGCTGCTCAGAGGGGCAGAGTGGGGAAATTAGAAAATGATTTTAAGACACAGTGCCTTATTTGGAAGTATCTAAATAGATGCGTCTTAGGCAAGTCATGATAAGCAGATAGGTCTGTGAAGCTACCAAAAATTCCGTCTATGTATAAGTTACTGATTGTCTGAACACTCTTTCTCTTCCACAACTGAAATGCAGCGTTTAGGTTAGATGGTGGAAAAAGAGGATTGCGGGTTATTGGCATAAGAGTCGATGGGGAGTGTGACTTAAAAGGGAGCCTGAATTGATACCAGATTTTCAAGGAGTTATAGGCAATTTGGTTGTCTGTGTAACAAGAGGGAGATGTCGGAAGTAATGAGAAGGAAGGGCGACACACATGATGTCAACTTAAGTTGGCTCCACAAGGGTTGGGGGTTACATTCCCAGAACAGAAGTTCATGGATGTTTGCAGCCCAGAAGTAATAAATAAAATTTGGCAAAGTCAGTCCTCCACTAGGTGAACAAGAGGGAGTTTGTAATCCTGGGAGTCCTACCACTCAATACGAAGGAAGCTTGATCAAAACTGATTCAAAGTATGATTTTGGCAAAAATAGGGGGATACGTTGAAAGAGATAGAGATATTTTGGAAGAATGTTCATTTTAAGCTTATTAACCTTGCAGAGCAAGACTAGAGGTTTTCAGTTTGAGAAATCAGGAAAGCCCTTGAGTTTAAGAGGAGACATTCACTCTTTTGTGGATTGAGCTGGAATCGGGAAAAGGAGCCAAAGTTTTGTAATAAGGACAGAATCTTGGGTACCTGAGAAAGAGGATCAGTAATGTACAAAAGTAAATCATCCGCATACAACGCAAGCCTGTGTTAAACAAACCTACGGGTTATCCCCAGGACAGAGATTGACCTCATGAAAGCTTAGGAGAGGGGCTCTATCGCAATAGCAAAAAGCAAGGGAGAGAGTGGGCAACCCTGACGAGTACCATGGAATGGATTAAAATATTCAGACCTGGTATTATTGGTGTTGACAGGGGCATAGGGTGAGGTGTACAGGAGGCGTATCCAGGATATGAGTACATCTCCAAAGCCAAACCTCCTCAGAACCGTAAAAAGGTATTCCCACTCAACTCCCAGAGAGATGACTACTTCAGGAAGTTTACATGTTTCTTTGTATTAGATAATATTAAACAGGGTTTTGATATTGAAAAATGAATGTCCTCCTTTTATAAAAAAAAGTCTGGTCCTCAGATATTATACAGGGAAGAACATTCTCAATTCAGGCAGCTAGCAGCTTGGCTAGGACCTTATCATCAGCATTGAGCAGACTGATGGGTCTGTAAGAGCCAAACAGATCAGGATCTCTCCCTTCCTTTAACAGAAGGGAGACTCTTATAGAGTTCATGTGCATATAGACGATCAGGGTCGAGAATGGCATTGGAAAGGTCTGTCTGTTTAGCTTTCCTTACTTTATTTTGATATGATGAATCTGATATAATGTATCCTCTAAGGTAGGCTTTGAGGGTTTCCCAGAGTAAAGAGTAAGATGTGCCTTGAGTGGTGGGGTTTATCGCAAGGAAATTGTCAATGCTTGAAGGAATTCTCTCACAGAAGAAGAGGTCAGATAAAAGTAAGGAGTTCAGTCTTCATGGGGGTCGGTGCGCGTGGTGATATTTTAAGTTAATATCAAGAAAAAGTATGGTGGACATGAGAGAAGAAAGAGTATTCTTTTGCTAGAGGGTGGTTAATTTTCCAAGGGTTACTTTATTTATGTTGTGACGTGAATTCACAAAAGGCCTTGGACATAGCAGATGGAGCATTAGTTTGAGCACTGGATCGGTCCAGCACAGGGTTGGCAACACAGTTTAAGTCTCCACCAAATATAAATAAATCATCGTCTCGAATCACCGACTACCCGCTCGCTGGACCCAATCCCCACCCATCTCCTGCAAGACATCTCTCCATCGGTCATTCCTGCAATTCCCCACATCATCAACTCATCGCTCGACTCTGGCACATTTCCTACTACTTTCAAAGTAGCCCCGATCACCCCGCTGTTGAAGGAACCCTTGCTGAATTCTGCACTTCTAGAGAACTACAGACCAGTCTCTCTACTGCCCTTCATCGGAAAGACCCTGGAACGTCTGCGATCAACTCTCGGCCTACATTACTCTTCACAACCTCTTGGACAGCTTCAAGAAAGGACACTCTACAGAGACAGCTCTGCTCTCAGTTGTTGAAGACCTACGAATGGCAAGGGTGGCCTCCATGTCATCAGTTCTCATCCTGCTAGACTTATCCGCTGCTTTTGACTCCGTTAACCACAGCATTCTCCTTTCGACTCTCAAGGAAATGGGCGTCTCCGACATGGATCTCTAATGGTTCGTATTCTACCTCTCGGTTAGATCCTACAGGGTTTCGTGGGGAGGTGAAGTCTCAGAACCGCAAAATCTTGACACCGGTGTACCTCTGGGCTTCTCGATCTACATGACATCACTGGGATCAGTCATTCGTAAGCATGGCTTCTCCTACGCCGCTATTATGCGGATGACACGCAACTCCACCTTGTGCACAACTAAACCTCTGCAGATGATTCAGAATGCAGCAGCAAGAGCGGTGTTCAAGTAACCACAAAGGACCCATGTAACACCTCTCTTTATTAAACTACATTGGCTTCCTGTAGCAGCTCGCATTGAATTTAAATGTCTTCTCATTGCCTACCACCGGTTCAGCACCCTTAACTCACTTATTCAAAGATATAGGCCCTCAAGATCTCTGCGCTCCGCAACTGAGCTGAGGCTTGTGGTGCCAGCTCAAAAGGGTAAGAAATCGCTCACTCGTTTGTTCTCTGCTTCAATTCCTTGATGGGCGAACGGTCTGCCTCTGGCTTCACACGTGGCAGACTCGGTCTCTATCTTCAAAAAACACCTAAAAACTCAGTTTTTAGCTTTTCCGGCTACACCTAACTCACTAGCAGTACCTTCTTTTCTAACCTACTCACTCTACCTTTTCTCTTTCCTTTTCTCTATTGTAAGTCACTTTGGATGAAAGCGTCTGCTAAATGTAAATGTAAAATGTAAATGATACGGATGAGGAAGATGAAGATGAAGAGGAACAGGAGGAGGAGGAGGGTCTATCAACTTCCTCTGCAGAGATGAACACAGTTCAGTGATGTATAGTAAATGTGAGTGTTTAATGCAAGATGTCAAGATAATGTTACCCTAAACAACTGAATTTTCAGTTGCCAGTAAAGAAGTTATTTAGACTGCATCTGCTTAAACAAATAAAAAAATGATTTCAGATATGAAAATCAGGATCCTGAAACATAAGCTACAGGTAAATTCTGTATTGTGATTAGTGGATTATTTAAAAGTTTTTAAAGAATATAGGAAAGAATATTGAAAATATTGAAATTATATAGGAAGTTAACAGTTTCTTTTTAATTAGTATAAAATATAGAAGACTAAATAAGTTGTTGTGACTTAATTTATTTTTTGTGATGATGGCTGATTTATTCAGAGCATGAATTGTGATATATAAGGTTTCGGACCACCCTTCCATCCTTGAAATCTGAAGGGTGGATTCTGTCTTCCACTGGGTCTTGTATGTGTAAGGCAGGATGTTGTTTCCCTCTAAAAATTGCAATTTAATGGAGAACTACACATGCCACAATGACCCTGAGGTGACTTAGGCACTGGAAACATGCTTTCAACAGACCCAAAGCCATTTCCACCCTGCCAGTTTTACTGTGTGCCACATTGAATCGCTTCTGTGGGCCTTGTTCAGGTTCTGGGTAAGAGGTTGGCAGTGTAGGAGGACATAGGTTACCCTATCCCCCAGCAGAAAGCCATCAATCTCACTTGTAAAAAAAATCACATTGGTGTAGTGCTGCAAGTGTGTAGTGTGTACATTTCCTAACCTATTTGCAGTCTGTTGCTTAGGTCAGACCAACAATATATTTGTGAGTCATGAACAGAGCCAGGCCACATGGCTTCAACATTGGTAATAATATGTGTAGCACATATTATGTGATATGTGATCTTCACAGTGGAAAGAATAAGATATATGAAATATTGGATTGATATGTGGTGTTTCACCATTGTACACTGCATGTGACTCAGTGTACCTGCACATTTATATTGTTGCATAGTCTTCCTAACTTTCATTTGGTTAAATGATATGTATATATGAGCCAACATTGCATTCAACCACATTGGGAAATACTAAAGGTAATTTTAAACCTTCGGGTACTTTCAGAGGTCACAGCAAAATGTTATTTACTGAACATATGTATTTTTATTCATATTACATACAATTGAACTGATTCGAACGCTACAAACCAGAAATTCTGCAAAATTCCTCTTTGATGACTCCCAGGTTTGTGGTTAGGAAACACTACAAAAATGTGCAGGAAGCGTTTCAAAGGGAGGCACAATTTCTGTACAGCTCTGCATACAGACCCCTTACTAATTTTACAGAAAGCTTGCAGCAAAGCTTGCAAAGAAACGTAAAATACATAGTATCTGCTCGGATGTAAGAGCACGTCCAAGATGGGTGATATAAGGACAGAAAAGGTTATGGATATATGTAAATGATTGCAACAAGAAACGGTAAGGCTCAATAAAAACTGTAATGACCCTTAAGACCAAATTAAACTTTTGTGGTCAAACTCATTTTATTGTAACGGGCACAGGAATATTATTTTTTAACACCTTGAAAGTCATTTCATGTCTCTGTGATAACTTGTTTGACAAAATAAAGCTTACTGAGACCAAACAGATTTGCCGTACAGTAATCTGACTTCACTGTTACTGATGTAACAGGCATTTACATTCTAAAAAGAAATTGATCTGAAAAAAGACCTGTTTGACCAAATGAGTCTTTCTGTGCCAAAACTAATTTCTCTTACAATAATCTGATCTCACTGGCAAACTTATATCACACCACTTAAATCTCAATTTAAATCGGCCTTGACCTTCACTTCAACTTCACTTCAATTATATCAATTTTGAAAATTAATTGTATGTTTCCGTGACGCCCTCCTGGCAAACTGACGTCAAAGACACAAGTACTGTTACTACTCGTCTCATCAAACCAGGCTATTGTTACTCATTGCCTCCCAACTCATATCCTGGATCCTTATGTCATTGGCAAACTGGTGTCACAGGCAATTCAAACCCTTAAAGAAATGTAATGTTGCCCAAATGATGTGTCATACCAAATGAGGCCAGCCATGGCCAAACTGATGTACCTCACAGTTACCTGATCTAACTGGAAAACTGAGGCAAAAGATACTTTACACTTTGAAAGTCCAAACTAAAGTTGTCAAACTAATATTCCTCACAGCAATCTGAGCTCACCGGCAAACTGTCAGATTTTAAGGTAATCTGATTTGAACCAAATGAGGATTTTTGATTGCAAATTAACGTCCTAAAAGTAATCTAATATTGGTGGCTAGCTGAGGTTAAGGGAAACAACACTTTAAAGGTCATTTTATGTTGCTGTGATGACGTGTCTGACTAAATGAGGCTTTCCGTGGCCAAAGTAAAGTTTCTCACAGTTATCTTATCTTAACTGATAATTTAGGTCACAACGAAATCGTATTTTGAAAGTCAGGTTGCTGTATTAACCTCAGACCATGTGAGTTGTTTTTATGTCCAAACTTGTTTCCCAGTTATGTAATGTTTCTCTAGCAATCTCTCTTATATTAATCTAATATCACTGGAAAACTGATGTCAACGAAAAATCTAGCTTTTAAAGCCATTTATCTTTTTTGACAACCTGTCTGACCAAATGAGGCTTTCTGTGGTCAAATTATATCTGTTTCAAAAATCTGATGTCACTGGAAAATGGAAGTAGTAGGCAAAAAAACGTTAAAAGTTATTTTATTTTCCGTGATTACTTCTCTGACTAAATGAGGCTTTCTGTGGCTAAGAAACAACAATCTGACAAATTGACCTCTTTCGAACTTTGAAAAGTAATTTTAATGTTGTTGTGTTAACCAAATGAGACTTTGTATTAGATTTTGACTCGGTTTCATTGTTATATACAAAGGTATACAATGTATGTTCAGACAAAGCCGGGAATAAACCTGGCTGCACCAATTTAAAAATATCTTCTATGCAATTTCTTGAAGCGCTTTTCGTTGCAAAAGTTATTTTTAGACAGTTTGTTCATGTTGGTGTTTATGGTTTGTTTAAATAAAGGCACATTTTATTACATAATTCCTTCCCATAAGTTCTGTGTGTTAAAAAGAAGAGCTGCCTAAAACTAACTGATCCATTTTGAATATGTCTATTATAAAGATTTGTTTTATTGCTGTGATGGCATGAGTGATTAAAATAACTTTTTGTTGAAAATTTTTGTAATATATCCCTTGAAACACAATACATTGTGCCAAAGCAGCTGAAGCTCATTGATAAGCGAAGCAAAGTCTATAATAAATGCAGTTGATCATTTAATTCTGTGATGTCATCTCTGTTCAATTTAAATACGGATTCATTTCCATTTCCATATTGCATTCATTTCCAATCAATAGCGCTGTAAAGGAAGTAACTCCAACTAAGCAAGCCAGAGACGACATCCGAACGGAACCAAAACTCCTACAGACAGAATGGAGAAAAACCAAAGAGATCATAACAGGAGATTGAAAAGTTTTTAAAATACATTGTAAGAGTTTTCACACTTAGTTTAATGTAACACAGAGAAAGGTGTTGTCCGCAATGAAATGTGCAGTTAGTACTTCCGATCAACAGATTGGAAAAAGTGTCTAAAATATATCTTCAGAGTGGTGGAGTTATTTTGAGAAAACCCTTAGTTTTAACACATGAAAGTGTTAGAAACGCGTAATTAGATTAGATAAAATTAGATTCAACTTTATTGCCATTGCACATGTAGGATACAAGGCACCGAAATGCATTGACCTAACAGCCGATTTTAAAAAGCGTCTAATAGCAATTTTCAGAGACGTGCAGTTAGTTTTAAACAGTGCATCGTTTTAACACACAGAACATTTAGGATATGACGTTTATCAAAGAAACCATAACACGAGTATGGTAAAGTGTATAAAAAGTGTATTTAAGTGATTTCTCACTCAAACAAACTGCAGTTAGTTTGAGAAATATCTTCGTTTTAACACATGTAATTGTTTGGATATGAGGTTTATCAAGGAAACTTGCTTTTGGTCAATCATAACAGGAGGATGAAAACATGTCTAAAATATATGCTCAGAGTGGTGCAGTTATTTTGAGAAAACACTTCGTTTAAACACAAGAAAGCGAAGAAAGGCATTATGAGCTTACAGCAGATCTTAAAGAGTGTCTTTAAGTAATTCAGTGTATTAAAAATAAATGTCAGTTCAGCATTTTAAAACAATGCGCTTTTTCAAACTAATAATTGCATTCTTCTTAAAATTCCTTTAGATACTTGCTTTCCTTTTTCCTGTCTTGGTCTACTTACTAGAAGCTCATTTTATTGCAGAACACACGTTTCTAAGATTTCCATGTGTTAAAACGAAGTGTTTTCTCAAAATAACTTCACCACTCATAAAATGTATTATAGACACCTTTACATCCTGCTGTTCAAAACTACATCCGACCACTCTGAAACTGGCTTTTAGATACGTATTTTACCATTATTTTCTGAATGACTAAATGCACATTTAATTTCAAATGATTTGTTCCTAGTCGGAACAAGTGTTAAAATTATGCACGTACTCAAACTAAGTTCACAAATCTGATAAAGAATTTAAGACAATACGATATGACAGTCATACTGCTGTTAGGCTCTCTGTGACTGAAAGCAAGTTTCATGGGAAACATTATACCAATAAATCAAATTTAATGGCAGATCAACCGTTTCTAACGGTCGCATTGTGTTAAAACGAAGTTTTCTCGTCACTGCTGCAGCACTGTTAAAATGAATTTTATAAACTTTACAGTACTCATGTGAATGTCTGAGTGACTAAAAGCAAGTTTCATGGAAAAACATAATACCAATAAAGCACATTTCATTGCAGATCAAACGTTTCAATCCATGTGTTAAAACGACGCGCTTTCACAAACTAACTGCACAACTTTGAAAATAAATTTGAGATGCATCTTATATATTCCATTATGGTCTGAGTGACTGAAAGCTACTTTAATTGAAAGATGTCATTCCCTCACAGTTTTTAAACAAAGTCCTTTCTCAAAGTAGTTACTGCAACCTTCTTACAGAGACCTCTAGATACTGTTTCCTTGTGCTGTTATGGTCTGATTGACTGAAAGCAAGTTTCATGGAAAAAACATTATACCTGACAGTTCTCCGTGTTGATATAAGGCGCTTTTCTCAAACTAACTGCATTTTCCAAAAAATACTAGCAGACACTTGTTTTTCTACTGCGGTTTTGGTCTTAGTGACTAAAATCACATGTCATTGCAGATCACACGTTTCTAATGTTTCAATGTTTTAAAACGATGCGCTTTCTCAAATTAACTGCAGAGCTCGGAAAATGTATTAAAAACGCTTTTTGAAAATCCTTTTATGGTCTAATTACCTAAAGGAATAGTTCATTGCAAACTATATGTTCCTAACTCTTACATGTCTTAAAATTAAGTCCTTTCCAAAATAACTGTACAATCTTAAAATCTACTTTATACAGGCTTTCATCCTCCTGTTATTGGGCTGATTGACTAAAAGCAAGTTCCATTGAAAAACATTATACCTGATAGTTCTACGTTTTAAGATAACGCGCTTTCTCAAACTAACTGTATTTTCCTAAAAATACCATCAGACACTCGTTTTCTTTGACTGCAGCATTGGTCCGAGCAACTAAAAGTAAATTTCACTGCAGATAACACGTTTCTAACATGTCAATGTTTTAAAACGATGCGCTTTCTCAAATTAACTGCACAACTCTGCAAATATATTTTTTGAACATCGTTTTATGGTCTATTAACTAAATGTAAATGTCATTGCAAACTTTATGTTCCTAACTGTTGCATGTCTTAAAATTAAGCACATCTAAACAGTAACAATCTTAAAATGTACTTAAGTACATACAGGTTATGGTCCTCCTGTTATGGTCTGACCAAGTTTCATTCATCAAAGTCATATCCTTACTGTTCTGTTTGTTAAAACGACGCACTGTTTAAAACTAACTGCACCTCTCTGAAAATTGCTATCAGACGCTTTTTAAAATCGGCTGTTAGGTCATTACACGTTTCTAACACTTTCATGTTTAAAACTAAGTTTTTCTTCAAAATAACTGCACCACTCTGAAGATATATTTTAGACACTTTTTCTAATATGTTGTTATGATCGTAAGTACTAACTGCACATTTCATTGAAGACAACAGCTTTCTAAGTCATTTATTAAACTAACTAAAACACTCTTAAAATGTCTTTTAAACACTTTCACTCCCCTGTTATGATCTCTTTGAATGAAAGCAAGTTTCATTCAAAAAACTTTCACCCTGTCAGTTAAACATTTTAAAACAATGCGCTTTTTTTTAAACAAATTGCATTCTTCTTAAATTCCCTTAGATACTTGCTTTCCTTTTTCCTGTCTTGGTCTAGTTACTAAAAGCTCATTTTATTGCAGAACACACGTTTCCATGTGTTAGAACGAAGTGTTTTTTCAAAATATCTTCACCACTCATAAAATGCATTTTAGACACCTTTACATCCTGCTGTTCAAAACTACCTCCGATCACTCTGAAACTGGCTTTCAAACACTTCTTGTATTTTGCCATTATGTTCTGAATGTCTAAATGCACATTTCATTTCAAATGATTTGTTCCTAGTCGGTACAAGTGTTAAAATTATGCACCTACCCAAACTAAATGCACAAATCTGAAAAAGAATTTAAGAAATTAAGACAATACGATAATACAGTTGCTGTCAGGCTCTCTATGACTGAAAGCAAGTTTCATGGGAAACATTAAACCAATAAATCAAAGTTAATGGTAGATCAACCGTTTCTAACGGTCGCATGTGTTAAAACAAAGTGTTTCTCGAACTGCTGCAGCACTGTTAAAATGTATTTCATAAACTTTACAGTACTCATGTTAAGGTCTGAATGACTAAAAGCAATTTTCATGGAAAAACGTAATACCAATAAAGCACAACTCTGCAAATGTATTTTAGAAACTTTTTGAACATCCTTTTATGGTCTATTAACTAAATGTAAATTTCATTGCAAACTATATGTTCCTAACTGTTGCATGTCTTAAAATTAAGCACTTTTAAACTGTAACAACCTTAAAATGTACTTTATACAGGTTATGGTATAAAGTTGTAATTTGTAAAACTCTAGCCAACGCTTAGTGTGCATTATGTTTATTTTCAGGCTGTTATGGTCTGACTGACTAAAAGCAAGTTTCATTGATCAAAGTCACATCCTTACTGTTCTGTTTGTTAAAACGACGCACTCTTTAAAACTAACTGCACCTCTCTGAAAATTGCTATTAGAAGCTTTTTAAAATTGGTTGTTAGGTCATTACGCGTTTCTAACACTTTCACAAGTGTTTCCTCAAAATAACTGCACCACTCTAAAAAATATTTTAGACGCTTTTTCCAATATGTTGTCATTAAGATACTTGCTTTCCTTTTTCCTGGCTTGGTCTAGTTACTAAAAGCTCATTTTATTGCAGAACACACGTTTCTAACATTTCCATGTGTTAAAACGAAGTGTTTTTTTTTAAATAACTACAATACTCTTAAAATGTATTTAGACACGTACACATCAGCCTGTCATTCATCTGAGAGACTCAAACCAAGTTTAATTTAAAATCTTGATACCTAAAAGTTCCGTATGTTGAAACGAAGCGCTGTTTCAAATCAACTGAGAGTTGCTATTAGGACAGTTTTAAAATCTACTGTTTAATTGAAAAACATAATGTTAAAGCACATTTCATCGCAGATCGAACGTTTAAAAGAGTTCCATGTGCTAACATGATGCGTTTTCACATACTAACCGCAAACTTTGAAATTACATTTTAGACGCCTCTTACATACTTCCGTTATGGTGTGAGTGACTGAAAGCAAGTTTTAATGAAAAATGTCATACCCTCACAGCTTTTAAACAAAAGTTTAGGAAGAACTCTATTACTGTTTCCTTTCTGCTGTTAAGGTCTGAATGCAAGTTTCGTTGAAAAACACTATGCCTGACAGTTCTGCATGTTAAAATATCGCGCTTTATCAAACTAACTGCATTTTCCTAAAAATACGTTCAGACACTTGTTTTTCTACTACAGTTTTAGCCTGACTGTCTAAAAGCACATTTCATTGCATAATAAATGTTTCTAACATTTAGATGTTTAAAAGGTTACGTTTTCTCAAACTGACTGCACAATTGTATTTTAGAAACTTTTCGGCATCCGTTTATTGTCTGATTGACTCTATTTCATCGCAAACTATATTTTCCTAATTGTTACATGTCTTAAAATTTAACACTTTTTCAAACTAACTGTAAAACTCTTAAAATATATTTGGACACGTTTTCATACTCCTGTTATGGTCTTGAGTGACTAAAAGCAAGTTTCATTGATAAACGTCATATCCTAACAGTTCTGTGTGTTACAAAGAGGCGCTGTTTAAAACCAACTGCACCTCTCTGAAAATTGCTATTAGACTGATATCCTATTAGGTCATCACGCGTTTCTAACACTTTCGTGTGTTAACTTAAAAGTTAAGAAGTGTTTTCTCAAACTAATCGAACCACTCTTCTCCTGTTATGTTTTTGTGACGTTTCATGGCAAAACATTATACCCTTACAGTTCTGCGGTTTGAAACACATCGCTTTCTCACAATAACTGCATTATTCTTAAGAAGACCTTTTGACACTTGTTTTACTTTTGATATATTTGTCGGGCTGACTTAAAGCATAATCCTATGCAGGTCACAGGTTTCTAACATTTCCACGTATTAAAAAGAAGCACATTGTTAAACTAATTGCAGTTTGCTGTTTTAAAGCTCAAACTAATTATAATCTTCTCAAAACATCTTTAGACACTTGTGACTTTCTGCTGTGTTGGTCTTAATGCAAGTTTCATTGAACAAAGAAGCTCCCATTCTATCTAGCTGAAACACTCTGAAATTAACTTTTAGACAGTCTTTTAATGAGTAATTAAAAGCACTTTTTGATGCAAAGTACTTCCCTAACAGTTTTTGGTGTTCAAAAGGAGAGCTTTCTCACACTAACTACACCCAACACGAAAATTGATTTAGACAGTTTTTTTCAAATGGTTGTTATGGAATGGGTTATTAATAGTAAGTTTAAATATAAAGTCTTGTTTTTCTCCGAAGAACCTTCTTCAAGAGCAAATTACACCAACTCTAAAAAGGTCTTTCAAACAGCCTTGTCTTATTTATGTTATGGTCTGATTGGTCAGACGCACTTGGGGCTAAGTAAGGCTATATTTCGCTAAACTGATGTCTTTTACAGTAATCTGACAAACTGGTGTAAACTAAACCTTAAAAGTAATTTAACGTTCACTTGTTGGCTTGTCTGAATGAGCCTTTCTGGGACATACTCTTGTCCCAGCCATTTATCTGATTTTGCAGCTAAATGAGCCAAATCATCTCAACCACATCACACTTTAAAAGTAATCCCATGTCACCTGTATTTCTATAGCCAAAGAGAAATATATGTTCAATTTTATGTTTTCATTTTCAGAATGTTATCCTTAAATAATCTGAACTCATTGGCAAACTAATATCAAACTTTAAAATTGATTTTATGTTATATTTATGACCTGTACATGTACAATGACTTTACAAATATCTGACCGACAGTTTTTATCATATATATTGGCCAAAAGAAGGTGCACCCAAATTACAATTTTTAATTAGTTCAGGATTCTTTGGCAACCTCTCCGAATAAATGAGGCTGTCTCTGGCAAATTTGTTTATTGACCAAAGGCCAAGTCAATGTGCCTTACAGTAATTTGATCTGACTGGCAAAGTGAAAGCAATGCAAAATTAAACTTTGGATGTCATGGAATTCATTTAACACAATTCGGATCTGACCTGAAAACTGATATCAGAAGACAATCAAATTTCAAAATTAATTTCTTGTTCCTGAATGTGAGTATTTTCTTTGTCAGACGTGTGTCCCTAACAATATTTTAAAGGAAAACAGGGATAATGGCAAATAACACCTTAAAAGTCATTAAATATTACTGTGTTAACTTGTCTTTTCAAATTAGATGATTTCATGTTGCTCTTTTGAACTAATCGACCAAATAAGGCCGTTATCCCATATCCCATACAGTCATATGATCTCAGTAGAAAACTATGGTAATAGGCATTTTACACTTTAAAAGTCATTTTATTTTCTGTGACGACTTGTTATACCAAATGAGTCTTTCGGTGGAAAAATCATTTACACTAACCTTAGTGGCAGACTTATATCACAGGCAGATAAAACTTTATATTTTTCTTTCCTGCAAAATTATGATTTCACTGGTAAACATATATCAGAAGCCAATCGAAAATACTTACTATGGGCCTGCTATGAAATTTGTTATCAAATCAGTGTTTTCTTTGGCAGACTTCCATTACAATGATCTTATTTTATAGGTAAACTTGGAAAATTATGCATTGCACCTTGACTTGTGTTAAGTTGTCTTGCCAAAGTAGGTCAAACTCATGTCCCTTCAAGTAGTGTGATTTCACAGACAAACGCGGATCAGAAGCCAATTAAAGTTTAAAAGTAATTTAAGGTTGCTCTGATGACCTGTAAGACAAAATAAGGCCTTACATCATTCACAGTTATCAGATTTTACTAGTAAACTGAGGTAACAAACAAATTAAACTCTAGAAATAATTTAATTTACTTTGAAGACCCATCTGACCAAAGGAACCTTAATGTGGCCACTCTCCAATTCGCATCCCTTACAATAATCCTATATTACAGGTAAACTAGGGAACATTTTAAATTGCACCTTAAAAGGAATTTACTGTTACTGCGTTTACTTGTCTTACAAAATTAGGTGATTTTATTTTGCATTTTTTAACCTGGTTGACCAAATTAGGTGGTTGTTCTGAGGACCTGTCAGACCAAATAAGGCTTTCCGTGGCTGAACTGATGTCCTTAGGAGTAATCTTTAATCTTTTAAAAACATTGCAAAGGTAATTTTCTTGCATGTTGCAGTTTTGACCTGATTGAACAAATTTGTCATTTTTAGCAAAACTGAGCTTACAATAGTGTAATCTCACTTGGCAAACTGAGGTGACAGGCTTTTTTCACCTGTAAGTCATATACTTTTGTGTAAGGACATGTCTGACCAAATAAGCCATTCTGTGGCCAAACTAATGTCCTAAACATTAATCCTTTCCCATTGAAAAACTACATTAGGTTACAGGAAAATAACATTCTAAAACACATTTAATGAGGCTTAACATTGCCAAACCCATATCCCTTACAGTTATATGATCTAAATGGAAAACTAAGGTAACAGGCATTTTACACTTTAAAAAGTCATTTAATTGTCTGTGACGACCTGTTTGACCTCCTTAATAGTCTGATCTCAGTCAAAAGTTGAATTTTTTTATCTTTTTATCAGAAGCCGATCAAAAATTCCTTTTTTGGTCCTGTGAAGAACTGTATGATCAAATCAGTGTTTTCTTTGGCAGACTTATGTCCCTTACAATGATCTTATTTTACACATATACCGGGAAAGTGGCAAATCACACCTTAAAAGTCATTGACTTGTGTTGAGTTGTTTTATCCAAGTAGGTCTAAATCACGGTTCATTTGTTAATTTTCAAATATGAATATAAAAAAACATTCCCCACCCCACACACCCACCCACCTAGTAGCCCTCCCCTGACATTACAGACATACATATACATCAGACACACAAATTACAAGCACAGTAAAAATTATGAAAATTATGATATTAATGAAATTAATACATAATGGTAAAAAACAAAAAACAAAAACACGGTGGACAGATCAAAGATGGTGTGCTTGTGCTTAGGCCATGACATGACTCACAAGCTTCCACTAAAGTGAAGATTTAGGGATAGATAAGACCTATAAGTGCTAGGCATTTTTAGAAAGAGGTGAAATCAGGTCATGGGAGTGTTTGCAAGTCCGTAAAATATTGAATGAAAGGACGCCAGTGCTTAAATAATGTGTCCCCACGTAGAGTGAATTTAACTTTCTCAAAAAAAAAATTCTTTTAACCAGACAGAAATAAGAGGGGGCTGTGGTGATTTCCAATTCGGTTGGATTCAATGCCTAGCCACTAGGCCTGGGTCTTACTGAGGGTGTGTGGAGTGGTTGAAACACCAAATATGGCTATAAGCAGGCATGGTTCCAGATTGATTCTCAAAATTACTGATAAGATTTTAAATATAGAATTCCAATAATGCTTAAGTTCGGGGCATGATGCAATCATATGTGTCAGGTGACAGGGTGTACCACTACAACGCACACAGATGTCCTTAGTGTCAGGGTACATTTATGAACTTGAACTTGACAGATGCAGTCGTTGAATAATTTGAAACTGATTCAGGCCGAAACGAGGACATGAAGAAGAATTACGTATTCTATCAAGGGCTCTCTCCCAGAAATCATTCCCCAAATTCAACACCCAGCTCCTTCTCCCAGGTTAATAGCATTGCTCGGTATTAAATGACAGAAGAGTCCGATAAATGTTGGAAACCAGTGACCTCTGATTAGGTTGGAGTCTAAGAGGTTTTCCCCAAGGCTGCTCAGAGGGGCAGAGTGGGGAAATTAGAAAATGATTTTAAGACACAGTGCCTTATTTGGAAGTATCTAAATAGATGCGTCTTAGGCAAGTCATGAGAAGCAGATAGGTCTGTGAAGCTACCAAAAATTCCGTCTATGTATAAGTTACTGATTGTCTGAACACTCTTTCTCTCCCACAACTGAAATGCAGCGTTTAGGTTAGATGGTGGAAAAAGAGGATTGCGGGTTATTGGCATAAGAGTCGATGGGGAGTGTGACTTAAAAGGGAGCCTGAATTGATACCAGATTTTCAAGGAGTTATAGGCAATTTGGTTGTCTGTGTAACAAGAGGGAGATGTCGGAAGTAATGAGAAGGAAGGGCGACACACATGATGTCAACTTAAGTTGGCTCCACAAGGGTTGGGGGTTACATTCTCAGAACAGAAGTTCATGGATGTTTGCAGCCCAGAAGTAATAAATAAAATTTGGCAAAGTCAGTCCTCCACTAGGTGAACAAGAGGGAGTTTGTAATCCTGGGAGTCCTACCACTCAATACGAAGGAAGCTTGATCAAAACTGATTCAAAGTATGATTTTGGCAAAAATAGGGGGATACGTTGAAAGAGATAGAGATATTTTGGAAGAATGTTCATTTTAAGCTTATTAACCTTGCAGAGCAAGACTAGAGGTTTTCAGTTTGAGAAATCAGGAAAGCCCTTGAGTTTAAGAGGAGACATTCACTCTTTTGTGGATTGAGCTGGAATCGGGAAAAGGAGCCAAAGTTTTGTAATAAGGACAGAATCTTGGGTACCTGAGAAAGAGGATCAGTAATGTACAAAAGTAAATCATCCGCATACAACGCAAGCCTGTGTTAAACAAACCTACGGGTTATCCCCAGGACAGAGATTGACCTCATGAAAGCTTAGGAGAGGGGCTCTATCGCAATAGCAAAAAGCAAGGGAGAGAGTGGGCAACCCTGACGAGTACCATGGAATGGATTAAAATATTCAGACCTGGTATTATTGGTGTTGACAGGGGCATAGGGTGAGGTGTACAGGAGGCGTATCCAGGATATGAGTACATCTCCAAAGCCAAACCTCCTCAGAACCGTAAAAAGGTATTCCCACTCAACTCCCAGAGAGATGACTACTTCAGGAAGTTTACATGTTTCTTTGTATTAGATAATATTAAACAGGGTTTTGATATTGAAAAATGAATGTCCTCCTTTTATAAAAAAAAGTCTGGTCCTCAGATATTATACAGGGAAGAACATTCTCAATTCAGGCAGCTAGCAGCTTGGCTAGGACCTTATCATCAGCATTGAGCAGACTGATGGGTCTGTAAGAGCCAAACAGATCAGGATCTCTCCCTTCCTTTAACAGAAGGGAGACTCTTATAGAGTTAATTTGCATATAGACGATCAGGGTCGAGAATGGCATTGGAAAGGTCTGTCTGTTTAGCTTTCCTTACTTTATTTTGATATGATGAATCTGATATAATGCATCCTCTAAGGTAGGCTTTGAGGGTTTCCCAGAGTAAAGAGTAAGATGTGCCTTGAGTGGTGGGGTTTATCGCAAGGAAATTGTCAATGCTTGAAGGAATTCTCTCACAGAAGAAGAGGTCAGATAAAAGTAAGGAGTTCAGTCTTCATGGGGGTCGGTGCGCGTGGTGATATTTTAAGTTAATATCAAGAAAAAGTATGGTGGACATGAGAGAAGAAAGAGTATTCTTTTGCTAGAGGGTGGTTAATTTTCCAAGGGTTACTTTATTTATGTTGTGACGTGAATTCACAAAAGGCCTTGGACATAGCAGATGGAGCATTAGTTTGAGCACTGGATCGGTCCAGCACAGGGTTGGCAACACAGTTTAAGTCTCCACCAAATATAAATAAATCATCGTCTCGAATCACCGACTACCCGCTCGCTGGACCCAATCCCCACCCATCTCCTGCAAGACATCTCTCCATCGGTCAATCCTGCAATTCCCCACATCATCAACTCATCGCTCGACTCTGGCACATTTCCTACTACTTTCAAAGTAGCCCCGATCACCCCGCTGTTGAAGGAACCCTTGCTGAATTCTGCACTTCTAGAGAACTACAGACCAGTCTCTCTACTGCCCTTCATCGGAAAGACCCTGGAACGTCTGCGATCAACTCTCGGCCTACATTACTCTTCACAACCTCTTGGACAGCTTCAAGAAAGGACACTCTACAGAGACAGCTCTGCTCTCAGTTGTTGAAGACCTACGAATGGCAAGGGTGGCCTCCATGTCATCAGTTCTCATCCTGCTAGACTTATCCGCTGCTTTTGACTCCGTTAACCACAGCATTCTCCTTTCGACTCTCAAGGAAATGGGCGTCTCCGACATGGATCTCTAATGGTTCGTATTCTACCTCTCGGTTAGATCCTACAGGGTTTCGTGGGGAGGTGAAGTCTCAGAACCGCAAAATCTTGACACCGGTGTACCTCTGGGCTTCTCAATTTACATGACATCACTGGGATCAGTCATTCGTAAGCATGGCTTCTCCTACGCCGCTATTATGCGGATGACACGCAACTCCACCTTGTGCACAACTAAACCTCTACAGATGATTCAGAATGCAGCAGCAAGAGCGGTGTTCAAGTAACCACAAAGGACCCATGTAACACCTCTCTTTATTAAACTACATTGGCTTCCTGTAGCAGCTCGCATTGAATTTAAATGTCTTCTCATTGCCTACCACCGGTTCAGCACCCTTAACTCACTTATTCAAAGATATAGGCCCTCAAGATCTCTGCGCTCCGCAAATGAGCTGAGGCTTGTGGTGCCAGCTCAAAAGGGTAAGAAATCGCTCACTCGTTTGTTCTCTGCTTCAATTCCTTGATGGGCGAACGGTCTGCCTCTGGCTTCACACGTGGCAGACTCGGTCTCTATCTTCAAAAAACACCTAAAAACTCAGTTTTTAGCTTTTCCGGCTACACCTAACTCACTAGCAGTACCTTCTTTTCTAACCTACTCACTCTACCTTTTCTCTTTCCTTTTCTCTATTGTAAGTCACTTTGGATGAAAGCGTCTGCTAAATGTAAATGTAAAATGTAAATGATACGGATGAGGAAGATGAAGATGAAGAGGAACAGGAGGAGGAGGAGGGTCTATCAACTTCCTCTGCAGAGATAAACACAGTTCAGTGATGTATAATAAATGTGAGTGTTTAATGCAAGATGTCAAGATAATGTAACCCTAAACAACTGAATTTTCAGTTGCCAGTAAAGAAGTTATTTAGACTGCATCTGCTTAAACAAATAAAAAAATGATTTACTTGGATTGACAAATCCCAAAGTCAGATATGAAAATCAGGATCCTGAAACATAAGCTACAGGTAAATTCTGTATTGTGATTAGTGGATTATTTAAAAGTTTTTAAAGAATATAGGAAAGAATATTGAAAATATTGAAATTATATAGGAAGTTAACAGTTTCTTTTTAATTAGTATAAAATATAGAAGACTAAATAAGTTGTTGTGACTTAATTTATTTTTTGTGGTGATGGCTGATTTATTCAGAGCATGAATTGTGATATATAAGGTTTCGGACCACCCTTCCATCCTTGAAATCTGAAGGGGGGATTCTGTCTTCCACTGGGTCTTGTATGTGTAAGGCAGGATGTTGTTTCCCTCTAAAAATTGCAATTTAATGGAGAACTACACATGCCACAATGACCCTGAGGTGACTTAGGCACTGGAAACATGCTTTCAACAGACCCAAAGCCATTTCCACCCTGCCAGTTTTACTGTGTGCCACATTGAATCGCTTCTGTGGGCCTTGTTCAGGTTCTGGGTAAGAGGTTGGCAGTGTAGGAGGACATAGGTTACCCTATCCCCCAGCAGAAAGCCATCAATCTCACTTGTAAAAAAAATCACATTGGTGTAGTGCTGCAAGTGTGTAGTGTGTACATTTCCTAACCTATTTGCAGTCTGTTGCTTAGGTCAGACCAACAATATATTTGTGAGTCATGAACAGAGCCAGGCCACATGGCTTCAACATTGGTAATAATATGTGTAGCACATATTATGTGATATGTGATCTTCACAGTGGAAAGAATAAGATATATGAAATATTGGATTGATATGTGGTGTTTCACCATTGTACACTGCATGTGACTCAGTGTACCTGCACATTTATATTGTTGCATAGTCTTCCTAACTTTCATTTGGTTAAATGATATGTATATATGAGCCAACATTGCATTCAACCACATTGGGAAATACTAAAGGTAATTTTAAACCTTCGGGTACTTTCAGAGGTCACAGCAAAATGTTATTTACTGAACATATGTATTTTTATTCATATTACATACAATTGAACTGATTCGAACGCTACAAACCAGAAATTCTGCAAAATTCCTCTTTGATGACTCCCAGGTTTGTGGTTAGGAAACACTACAAAAATGTGCAGGAAGCGTTTCAAAGGGAGGCACAATTTCTGTACAGCTCTGCATACAGACCCCTTACTAATTTTACAGAAAGCTTGCAGCAAAGCTTGCAAAGAAACGTAAAATACATAGTATCTGCTCGGATGTAAGAGCACGTCCAAGATGGGTGATATAAGGACAGAAAAGGTTATGGATATATGTAAATGATTGCAACAAGAAACGGTAAGGCTCAATAAAACTGTAATGACCCTTAAAACCAAATTAAACTTTTGTGGTCAAACTCATTTTATTGTAACGGGCACAGGAATATTATTTTTTAACACCTTGAAAGTCATTTCATGTCTCTGTGATAACCTGTTTGACAAAATAAAGCTTACTGAGACCAAACAGATTTGCCGTACAGTAATCTGACTTCACTGTTACTGATGTAACAGGCATTTACATTCTAAAAAGAAATTGATCTGAAAAAAGACCTGTTTGACCAAATGAGTCTTTCTGTGCCAAAACTAATTTCTCTTACAATAATCTGATCTCACTGGCAAACTTATATCACACCACTTAAATCTCAATTTAAATCGGCCTTGACCTTCACTTCAACTTCACTTCAATTATATCAATTTTGAAAATTAATTGTATGTTTCCGTGACGCCCTCCTGGCAAACTGACGTCAAAGACACAAGTACTGTTACTACTCGTCTCATCAAACCAGGCTATTGTTACTCATTGCCTCCCAACTCATATCCTGGAAATGAATCTTATGTCATTGGCAAACTGGTGTCACAGGCAATTCAAACCCTTAAAGAAATGTAATGTTGCCCAAATGATGTGTCATACCAAATGAGGCCAGCCATGGCCAAACTGATGTACCTCACAGTTACCTGATCTAACTGGAAAACTGAGGCAAAAGATACTTTACACTTTGAAGGTCCAAACTAAAAGTTGTCAAACTAATATTCCTCACATCAATCTGAGCTCACAGGCAAACTGTCAGATTTTAAGGTAATCTGATTTGAACCAAATGAGGATTTTTGATTGCAAATTAACGTCCTAAAAGTAATCTAATATTGGTGGCTAGCTGAGGTTAAGGAAAACAACACTTTAAAGGTCATTTTATGTTGCTGTGATGACGTGTCTGACTAAATGAGGCTTTACGTGGCCAAAGTAAAGTTTCTCACAGTTATCTTATCTTAACTGATAATTAAGGTCACAACGAAATCGTATTTTGAAAGTCAGGTTGCTGTATTAACCTCAGACCATGTGAGTTGTTTTTATGTCCAAACTTGTTTCCCAGTTATGTAATGTTTCTCTAGCAATCTCTCTTATATTAATCTAATATCACTGGAAAACTGATGTCAACGAAAAATCTAGCTTTTAAAGCCATTTATCTTTTTTGACAACCTGTCTGACCAAATGAGGCTTTCTGTGGTCAAATTATATCTGTTTCAAAAATCTGATGTCACTGGAAAATGGAAGTAGTAGGCAAAAAAACGTTAAAAGTTATTTTATTTTCCGTGATTACTTCTCTGACTAAATGAGGCTTTCTGTGGCTAAGAAAAAACAATCTGACAAATTGACCTCTTTCGAACTTTGAAAAGTAATTTTAATGTTGTTGTGTTAACCAAATGAGACTTTGTATTAGCTTTTGACTCGGTTTCATTGTTATATACAAAGGTATACAATGTATGTTCAGACAAAGCCGGGAATAAACCTGGCTGCACCAATTTAAAAATATCTTCTATGCAATTTCTTGAAGCGCTTTTCGTTGCAAAAGTTATTTTTAGACAGTTTGTTCATGTTGGTGTTATGGTTTGTTTAAATAAAGGCACATTCTATTACATAATTCCTTCCCATAAGTTCTGTGTGTTAAAAAGAAGAGCTGCCTAAAACTAACTGATCCATTTTGAATATGTCTATTATAAAGATTTGTTTTATTGCTGTGATGGCCTGAGTGATTAAAATAACTTTTTGTTGAAAATTTTTGTAATATATCCCTTGAAACACAATACATTGTGCCAAAGCAGCTGAAGCTCATTGATAAGCGAAGCAAAGTCTATAATAAATGCAGTTGATCATTTAATTCTGTGATGTCATCTCTGTTCAATTTAAATACGGATTCATTTCCATTTCCATATTGCATTCATTTCCAATCAATAGCGCTGTAAAGGAAGTAACTCCAACTAAGCAAGCCAGAGACGACATCCGAACGGAACCAAAACTCCTACAGACAGAATGGAGAAAAACCAAAGAGATCATAACAGGAGATTGAAAAGTTTTTAAAATACATTGTAAGAGTTTTCACACTTAGTTTAATGTAACACTTAGAGAAAGGTGTTGTCCGCAATGAAATGTGCAGTTAGTACTTCCGATCAACAGATTGGAAAAAGTGTCTAAAATATATCTTCAGAGTGGTGGAGTTATTTTGAGAAAACCCTTAGTTTTAACACATGAAAGTGTTAGAAACGCGTAATTAGATTAGATAAAATTAGATTCAACTTTATTGCCATTGCACATGTAGGATACAAGGCACCGAAATGCAATGACCTAACAGCCGATTTTAAAAAGCGTCTAATAGCAATTTTCAGAGACGTGCAGTTAGTTTTAAACAGTGCATCGTTTTAACACACAGAACATTTAGGATATGACGTTTATCAAAGAAACCATAACACGAGTATGGTAAAGTGTATAAAAAGTGTATTTAAGTGATTTCTCACTCAAACAAACTGCAGTTAGTTTGAGAAATATCTTCGTTTTAACACATGTAATTGTTTGGATATGAGGTTTATCAAGGAAACTTGCTTTTGGTCAATCATAACAGGAGGATGAAAACATGTCTAAAATATATATGCTCAGGGTGGTGCAGTTATTTTGAGAAAAAACTTCGTTTAAACACAAGAAAGCGAAGAAAGGCATTATAAGCTTACAGCAGATCTTAAAGAGTGTCTTTAAGTAATTCAGTGTATTAAAAATAAATGTCAGTTCAGCATTTTAAAACAATGCGCTTTTTCAAACTAATAATTGCATTCTTCTTAAAATTCCTTTAGATACTTGCTTTCCTTTTTCCTGTCTTGGTCTACTTACTAGAAGCTCATTTTATTGCAGAACACACGTTTCTAAGATTTCCATGTGTTAAAACGAAGTGTTTTCTCAAAATAACTTCACCACTCATAAAATGTATTATAGACACCTTTACATCCTGCTGTTCAAAACTACATCCGACCACTCTGAAACTGGCTTTTAGATACGTATTTTACCATTATTTTCTGAATGACTAAATGCACATTTAATTTCAAATGATTTGTTCCTAGTCGGAACAAGTGTTAAAATTATGCACGTACTCAAACTAAATTCACAAATCTGAATAAGAATTTAAGACAATACGATATGACAGTCATACTGCTGTTAGGCTCTCTGTGACTGAAAGCAAGTTTCATGGGAAACATTATACCAATAAATCAAATTTAATGGCAGATCAACCGTTTCTAACGGTCGCATTGTGTTAAAACGAAGTTTTCTCGTCACTGCTGCAGCACTGTTAAAATGAATTTTATAAACTTTACAGTACTCATGTGAATGTCTGAGTGACTAAAAGCAAGTTTCATGGAAAAACATAATACCAATAAAGCACATTTCATTGCAGATCAAACGTTTCAATCCATGTGTTAAAACGACGCGCTTTCACAAACTAACTGCACAACTTTGAAAATAAATTTGAGATGCATCTTACATATTCCATTATGGTCTGAGTGACTGAAAGCTACTTTAATTGAAAGATGTCATTCCCTCACAGTTTTTAAACAAAGTCCTTTCTCAAAGTAGTTACTGCAACCTTCTTACAGAGACCTCTAGATACTGTTTCCTTGTGCTGTTATGGTCTGATTGACTGAAAGCAAGTTTCATGGAAAAAACATTATACCTGACAGTTCTCCGTGTTGATATAAGGCGCTTTTCTCAAACTAACTGCATTTTCCTAAAAATTCTAGCAGACACTTGTTTTTCTACTGCGGTTTTGGTCTTAGTGACTAAAATCACATGTCATTGCAGATCACACGTTTCTAATGTTTCAATGTTTTAAAACGATGCGCTTTCTCAAATTAACTGCAGAGCTCGGAAAATGTATTAAAAACGCTTTTTGAAAATCCTTTTATGGTCTAATTACCTAAAGGAATAGTTCATTGCAAACTATATGTTCCTAACTGTTACATGTCTTAAAATTAAGTCCTTTCCAAAATAACTGTACAATCTTAAAATCTACTTTATACAGGCTTTCATCCTCCTGTTATTGGGCTGATTGACTAAAAGCAAGTTCCATTGAAAAACATTATACCTGATAGTTCTACGTTTTAAGATAAGGCGCTTTCTCAAACTAACTGTATTTTCCTAAAAATACCATCAGACACTCGTTTTCTTTGACTGCAGCATTGGTCCGAGCAACTAAAAGTAAATTTCACTGCAGATAACACGTTTCTAACATGTCAATGTTTTAAAACGATGCGCTTTCTCAAACTAACTGCACAACTCTGCAAATATATTTTTTGAACATCATTTTATGGTCTATTAACTAAATGTAAATGTCATTGCAAACTATATGTTCCTAACTGTTGCATGTCTTAAAATTAAGCACATCTAAACAGTAACAATCTTAAAATGTACTAAAGTACATACAGGTTATGGTCCTCCTGTTATGGTCTGACCAAGTTTCATTCATCAAAGTCATATCCTTACTGTTCTGTTTGTTAAAACGACGCACTGTTTAAAACTAACTGCACCTCTCTGAAAATTGCTATCAGACGCTTTTTAAAATCGGCTGTTAGGTCATTACACGTTTCTAACACTTTCATGTTTAAAACTAAGTTTTTCTTCAAAATAACTGCACCACTCTGAAGATATATTTTAGACACTTTTTCTAATATGTTGTTATGATCGTAAGTACTAACTGCACATTTCATTGAAGACAACAGCTTTCTAAGTCTTTTATTAAACTAACTAAAACACTCTTAAAATGTCTTTTAAACACTTTCACTCCCCTGTTATGATCTCTTTGAATGAAAGCAAGTTTCATTCAAAAAACTTTCACCCTGTCAGTTAAACATTTTAAAACAATGCGCTTTTTTTTAAACAAATTGCATTCTTCTTAAATTCCCTTAGATACTTGCTTTCCTTTTTCCTGTCTTGGTCTAGTTACTAAAAGCTCATTTTATTGCAGAACACACGTTTCCATGTGTTAGAACGAAGTGTTTTTTCAAAATATCTTCACCACTCATAAAATGCATTTTAGACACCTTTACATCCTGCTGTTCAAAACTACCTCCGATCACTCTGAAACTGGCTTTCAAACACTTCTTGTATTTTGCCATTATGTTCTGAATGTCTAAATGCGCATTTCATTTCAAATGATTTGTTCCTAGTCGGTACAAGTGTTAAAATTATGCACCTACCCAAACTAAATGCACAAATCTGAAAAAGAATTTAAGAAATTAAGACAATACGATAATACAGTTGCTGTCAGGCTCTCTATGACTGAAAGCAAGTTTCATGGGAAACATTAAACCAATAAATCAAAGTTAATGGTAGATCAACCGTTTCTAACGGTCGCATGTGTTAAAACAAAGTGTTTCTCGAACTGCTGCAGCACTGTTAAAATGTATTTTATAAACTTTACAGTACTCATGTTAAGGTCTGAATGACTAAAAGCAATTTTCATGGAAAAACGTAATACCAATAAAGCACAACTCTGCAAATGTATTTTAGAAACTTTTTGAACATCCTTTTATGGTCTATTAACTAAATGTAAATTTCATTGCAAACTATATGTTCCTAACTGTTGCATGTCTTAAAATTAAGCACTTTTAAACTGTAACAACCTTAAAATGTACTTTATACAGGTTATGGTATAAAGTTGTAATTTGTAAAACTCTAGCCAACGCTTAGTGTGCATTATGTTTATTTTCAGGCTGTTATGGTCTGACTGACTAAAAGCAAGTTTCATTGATCAAAGTCACATCCTTACTGTTCTGTTTGTTAAAACGACGCACTCTTTAAAACTAACTGCACCTCTCTGAAAATTGCTATTAGAAGCTTTTTAAAATTGGCTGTTAGGTCATTACGCGTTTCTAACACTTTCACAAGTGTTTCCTCAAAATAACTGCACCACTCTAAAAAATATTTTAGACGCTTTTTCCAATATGTTGTCATTAAGATACTTGCTTTCCTTTTTCCTGGCTTGGTCTAGTTACTAAAAGCTCATTTTATTGCAGAACACACGTTTCTAACATTTCCATGTGTTAAAACGAAGTGTTTTTTTTTAAATAACTACAATACTCTTAAAATGTATTTAGACACGTACACATCAGCCTGTCATTCATCTGAGAGACTCAAACCAAGTTTAATTTAAAATCTTGATACCTAAAAGTTCCGTATGTTGAAACGAAGCGCTGTTTCAAATCAACTGAGAGTTGCTATTAGGACAGTTTTAAAATCTACTGTTTAATTGAAAAACATAATGTTAAAGCACATTTCATCGCAGATCGAACGTTTAAAAGAGTTCCATGTGCTAACATGATGCGTTTTCACATACTAACCGCAAACTTTGAAATTACATTTTAGACGCCTCTTACATACTTCCGTTATGGTGTGAGTGACTGAAAGCAAGTTTTAATGAAAAATGTCATACCCTCACAGCTTTTAAACAAAAGTTTAGGAAGAACTCTATTACTGTTTCCTTTCTGCTGTTAAGGTCTGAATGCAAGTTTCGTTGAAAAACACTATGCCTGACAGTTCTGCATGTTAAAATATCGCGCTTTATCAAACTAACTGCATTTTCCTAAAAATACGTTCAGACACTTGTTTTTCTACTACAGTTTTAGCCTGACTGTCTAAAAGCACATTTCATTGCATAATAAATGTTTCTAACATTTAGATGTTTAAAAGGTTACGTTTTCTCAAACTGACTGCACAATTGTATTTTAGAAACTTTTCGGCATCCGTTTATTGTCTGATTGACTCTATTTCATCGCAAACTATATTTTCCTAATTGTTACATGTCTTAAAATTTAACACTTTTTCAAACTAACTGTAAAACTCTTAAAATATATTTGGACACGTTTTCATACTCCTGTTATGGTCTTGAGTGACTAAAAGCAAGTTTCATTGATAAACGTCATATCCTAACAGTTCTGTGTGTTACAAAGAGGCGCTGTTTAAAACCAACTGCACCTCTCTGAAAATTGCTATTAGACTGATATCCTATTAGGTCATCACGCGTTTCTAACACTTTCGTGTGTTAACTTAAAAGTTAAGAAGTGTTTTCTCAAACTAATCGAACCACTCTTCTCCTGTTATGTTTTTGTGACGT
The DNA here is from genome assembly GCA_033220385.1 of Triplophysa yarkandensis. Classification (NCBI taxonomy): domain Eukaryota; kingdom Metazoa; phylum Chordata; class Actinopteri; order Cypriniformes; family Nemacheilidae; genus Triplophysa; species Triplophysa yarkandensis. Next base: position 761,171 of record CM065677.1, on the reverse strand, counting down.
TTCATGGCAAAACATTATACCCTTACAGTTCTGCGGTTTGAAACACATCGCTTTCTCACAATAACTGCATTATTCTTAAGAAGACCTTTTGACACTTGTTTTACTTTTGATATATTTGTCGGGCTGACTTAAAGCATAATCCTATGCAGGTCACAGGTTTCTAACATTTCCACGTATTAAAAAGAAGCACATTGTTAAACTAATTGCAGTTTGCTGTTTTAAAGCTCAAACTAATTATAATCTTCTCAAAACATCTTTAGACACTTGTGACCTTCTGCTGTGTTGGTCTTAATGCAAGTTTCATTGAACAAAGAAGCTCCCATTCTATCTAGCTAAAACACTCTGAAATTAACTTTTAGACATTCTTTTAATGAGTAATTAAAAGCACTTTTTGATGCAAAGTACTTCCCTAACAGTTTTTGGTGTTCAAAAGGAGAGCTTTCTCACACTAACTACACCCAACACGAAAATTGATTTAGACAGTTTTTTTCAAGTGGTTGTTATGGAATGGGTTATTAATAGTAAGTTTAAATATAAAGTCTTTTTTTTCTCCAAAGAACCTTCTTCAAGAGCAAATTACACCAACTCTAAAAAGGTCTTTCAAACAGCCTTGTCTTATTTATGTTATGGTCTGATTGGTCAGACGCACTTGGGGCTAAGTAAGGCTATATTTCGCTAAACTGATGTCTTTTACAGTAATCTGACAAACTGGTGTAAACTAAACCTTAAAAGTAATTTAACGTTCACTTGTTGGCTTGTCTGAATGAGCCTTTCTGGGACATACTCTTGTCCCAGCCATTTATCTGATTTTGCAGCTAAATGAGCCAAATCATCTCAACCACATCACACTTTAAAAGTAATCCCATGTCACCTGTATTTCTATAGCCAAAGAGAAATATATGTTCAATTTTATGTTTTCATTTTCAGAATGTTATCCTAAAATAATCTGAACTCATTGGCAAACTAATATCAAACTTTAAAATTGATTTTATGTTATATTTATGACCTGTACATGTACAATGACTTTACAAATATCTGACCGACAGTTTTTATCATATATATTGGCCAAAAGAAGGTGCACCCAAATTACAATTTTTAATTAGTTCAGGATTCTTTGGCAACCTCTCCGAATAAATGAGGCTGTCTCTGGCAAATTTGTTTATTGACCAAAGGCCAAGTCAATGTGCCTTACAGTAATTTGATCTGACTGGCAAAGTGAAAGCAATGCAAAATTAAACTTTGGATGTCATGGAATTCATTTAACACAATTCGGATCTGACCTGAAAACTGATATCAGAAGACAATCAAATTTCAAAATTAATTTCTTGTTCCTGAATGTGAGTATTTTCTTTGTCAGACGTGTGTCCCTAACAACATTTTAAAGGAAAACAGGGTTAATGGCAAATAACACCTTAAAAGTCATTAAATATTACTGTGTTAACTTGTCTTTTCAAATTAGATGATTTCATGTTGCTCTTTTGAACTAATCGACCAAATAAGGCCGTTATCCCATATCCCATACAGTCATATGATCTCAGTAGAAAACTATGGTAATAGGCATTTTACACTTTAAAAGTCATTTTATTTTCGGTGGAAAAATCATTTACACTAACCTTAGTGGCAGACTTATATCACAGGCAGATAAAACTTTATATTTTTCTTTCCTGCAAAATTATGATTTCACTGGTAAACATATATCAGAAGCCAATCGAAAATACTTACTATGGGCCTGCTATGAAATTTGTTATCAAATCAGTGTTTTCTTTGGCAGACTTCCATTACAATGATCTTATTTTACAGGTAAACTTGGAAAATTATGCATTGCACCTTGACTTGTGTTAAGTTGTCTTGCCAAAGTAGGTCAAACTCATGTCCCTTCAAGTAGTGTGATTTCACAGACAAACGCGGATCAGAAGCCAATTTAAGTTTAAAAGTAATTTAAGGTTGCTCTGATGACCTGTAAGACAAAATAAGGCCTTACATTATTCACAGTTATCAGATTTTACTAGTAAACTGAGGTAACAAACAAATTAAACTCTAGAAATAATTTAATTTACTTTGAAGACCCATCTGACCAAAGGAACCTTAATGTGGCCACTCTCCAATTCGCATCCCTTACAATAATCCTATATTACAGGTAAACTAGGGAACATTTTAAATTGCACCTTAAAAGGAATTTTACTTTTTTTTTACTTGTCTTACAAAATTAGGTGATTTTATTTTGCATTTTTTAACCTGGTTGACCAAATTAGGTGGTTGTTCTGAGGACCTGTCAGAACAAATAAGGCTTTCCGTGGCTGAACTGATGTCCTTAGGAGTAATCTTTAATCTTTTAAAAACATTGCAAAGGTAATTTTCTTGCATGTTGCAGTTTTGACCTGATTGAACAAATTTGTCATTTTTAGCAAAACTGAGCTTACAATAGTGTAATCTCACTTGGCAAACTGAGGTGACAGGCTTTTTTCACCTGTAAGTCATATACTTTTGTGTAAGGACATGTCTGACCAAATAAGCCATTCTGTGGCCAAACTAATGTCCTAAACATTAATCCTTTCCCATTGACAAACTACATTAGGTTACAGGAAAATAACATTCTAAAACACATTTAATGAGGCTTAACATTGCCAAACCCATATCCCTTACAGTTATATGATCTAAATGGAAAACTAAGGTAACAGGCATTTTACACTTTAAAAAGTCATTTAATTGTCTGTGACGACCTGTTTGACCTCCTTAATAGTCTGATCTCAGTCAAAAGTTGAATTTTTTTATCTTTTTATCAGAAGCCGATCAAAAATTCCTTTTTTGGTCCTGTGAAGAACTGTATGATCAAATCAGTGTTTTCTTTGGCAGACTTATGTCCCTTACAATGATCTTATTTTACACATATACCGGGAAAGTGGCAAATCACACCTTAAAAGTCATTGACTTGTGTTGAGTTGTTTTATCCAAGTAGGTCTAAATCACGGTTCATTTGTTAATTTTCAAATATGAATATAAAAAAACATTCCCCACCCCACACACCCACCCACCTAGTCGCCCTCCCCTGACATTACAGACATACATATACATCAGACACACAAATTACAAGCACAGTAAAAATTATGAAAATTATGATATTAATGAAATTAATACATAATGGTAAAAAACAAAAAACAAAAACACGGTGGACAGATCATAGATGGTGTGCTTGTGCTTAGGCCATGACATGACTCACAAGCTTCCACTAAAGTGAAGATTTAGGGATAGATAAGACCTATAAGTGCTAGGCATTTTTAGAAAGAGGTGAAATCAGGTCATGGGAGTGTTTGCAAGTCCGTAAAATATTGAATGAAAGGACACCAGTGCTTAAATAATGTGTCCCCACGTAGAGTGAATTTAACTTTCTCAAAAAAAAATTCTTTTAACCAGACAGAAATAAGAGGGGGCTGTGGTGATTTCCAATTCGGTTGGATTCAATGCCTAGCCACTAGGCCTGGGTCTTACTGAGGGTGTGTGGAGTGGTTGAAACACCAAATATGGCTATAAGCAGGCATGGTTCCAGATTGATTCTCAAAATTACTGATAAGATTTTAAATATAGAATTCCAATAATGCTTAAGTTCGGGGCATGATGCAATCATATGTGTCAGGTGACAGGGTGTACCACTACAACGCACACAGATGTCCTTAGTGTCAGGGTACATTTATGAACTTGAACTTGACAGATGCAGTCGTTGAATAATTTGAAACTGATTCAGGCCGAAACGAGGACATGAAGAAGAATTACGTATTCTATCAAGGGCTCTCTCCCAGAAATCATTCCCCAAATTCAACACCCAGCTCCTTCTCCCAGGTTAATAGCATTGCTCTGTATTAAATGACAGAAGAGTCCGATAAATGTTGGAAACCAGTGACCTCTGATTAGGTTGGAGTCTAAGAGGTTTTCCCCAAGGCTGCTCAGAGGGGCAGAGTGGGGAAATTAGAAAATGATTTTAAGACACAGTGCCTTATTTGGAAGTATCTAAATAGATGCGTCTTAGGCAAGTCATGAGAAGCAGATAGGTCTGTGAAGCTACCAAAAATTCCGTCTATGTATAAGTTACTGATTGTCTGAACACTCTTTCTCTCCCACAACTGAAATGCAGCGTTTAGGTTAGATGGTGGAAAAAGAGGATTGCGGGTTATTGGCATAAGAGTCGATGGGGAGTGTGACTTAAAAGGGAGCCTGAATTGATACCAGATTTTCAAGGAGTTATAGGCAATTTGGTTGTCTGTGTAACAAGAGGGAGATGTCGGAAGTAATGAGAAGGAAGGGCGACACACATGATGTCAACTTAAGTTGGCTCCACAAGGGTTGGGGGTTACATTCCCAGAACAGAAGTTCATGGATGTTTGCAGCCCAGAAGTAATAAATAAAATTTGGCAAAGTCAGTCCTCCACTAGGTGAACAAGAGGGAGTTTGTAATCCTGGGAGTCCTACCACTCAATACGAAGGAAGCTTGATCAAAACTGATTCAAAGTATGATTTTGGCAAAAATAGGGGGATACGTTGAAAGAGATAGAGATATTTTGGAAGAATGTTCATTTTAAGCTTATTAACCTTGCAGAGCAAGACTAGAGGTTTTCAGTTTGAGAAATCAGGAAAGCCCTTGAGTTTAAGAGGAGACATTCACTCTTTTGTGGATTGAGCTGGAATCGGGAAAAGGAGCCAAAGTTTTGTAATAAGGACAGAATCTTGGGTACCTGAGAAAGAGGATCAGTAATGTACAAAAGTAAATCATCCGCATACAACGCAAGCCTGTGTTAAACAAACCTACGGGTTATCCCCAGGACAGAGATTGACCTCATGAAAGCTTAGGAGAGGGGCTCTATCGCAATAGCAAAAAGCAAGGGAGAGAGTGGGCAACCCTGACGAGTACCATGGAATGGATTAAAATATTCAGACCTGGTATTATTGGTGTTGACAGGGGCATAGGGTGAGGTGTACAGGAGGCGTATCCAGGATATGAGTACATCTCCAAAGCCAAACCTCCTCAGAACCGTAAAAAGGTATTCCCACTCAACTCCCAGAGAGATGACTACTTCAGGAAGTTTACATGTTTCTTTGTATTAGATAATATTAAACAGGGTTTTGATATTGAAAAATGAATGTCCTCCTTTTATAAAAAAAAGTCTGGTCCTCAGATATTATACAGGGAAGAACATTCTCAATTCAGGCAGCTAGCAGCTTGGCTAGGACCTTATCATCAGCATTGAGCAGACTGATGGGTCTGTAAGAGCCAAACAGATCAGGATCTCTCCCTTCCTTTAACAGAAGGGAGACTCTTATAGAGTTCATGTGCATATAGACGATCAGGGTCGAGAATGGCATTGGAAAGGTCTGTCTGTTTAGCTTTCCTTACTTTATTTTGATATGATGAATCTGATATAATGCATCCTCTAAGGTAGGCTTTGAGGGTTTCCCAGAGTAAAGAGTAAGATGTGCCTTGAGTGGTGGGGTTTATCGCAAGGAAATTGTCAATGCTTGAAGGAATTCTCTCACAGAAGAAGAGGTCAGATAAAAGTAAGGAGTTCAGTCTTCATGGGGGTCGGTGCGCGTGGTGATATTTTAAGTTAATATCAAGAAAAAGTATGGTGGACATGAGAGAAGAAAGATTATTCTTTTGCTAGAGGGTGGTTAATTTTCCAAGGGTTACCTTATTTATGTTGTGACGTGAATTCACAAAAGGCCTTGGACATAGCAGATGGAGCATTAGTTTGAGCACTGGATCGGTCCAGCACAGGGTTGGCAACACAGTTTAAGTCTCCACCAAATATAAATAAATCATCGTCTCGAATCACCGACTACCCGCTCGCTGGACCCAATCCCCACCCATCTCCTGCAAGACATCTCTCCATCGGTCATTCCTGCAATTCCCCACATCATCAACTCATCGCTCGACTCTGGCACATTTCCTACTACTTTCAAAGTAGCCCCGATCACCCCGCTGTTGAAGGAACCCTTGCTGAATTCTGCACTTCTAGAGAACTACAGACCAGTCTCTCTACTGCCCTTCATCGGAAAGACCCTGGAACGTCTGCGATCAACTCTCGGCCTACATTACTCTTCACAACCTCTTGGACAGCTTCAAGAAAGGACACTCTACAGAGACAGCTCTGCTCTCAGTTGTTGAAGACCTACGAATGGCAAGCGTGGCCTCCATGTCATCAGTTCTCATCCTGCTAGACTTATCCGCTGCTTTTGACTCCGTTAACCACAGCATTCTCCTTTCGACTCTCAAGGAAATGGGCGTCTCCGACATGGATCTCTAATGGTTCATATTCTACCTCTCGGTTAGATCCTACAGGGTTTCGTGGGGAGGTGAAGTCTCAGAACCGCAAAATCTTGACACCGGTGTACCTCTGGGCTTCTCGATCTACATGACATCACTGGGATCAGTCATTCGTAAGCATGGCTTCTCCTACGCCGCTATTATGCGGATGACACGCAACTCCACCTTGTGCACAACTAAACCTCTGCAGATGATTCAGAATGCAGCAGCAAGAGCGGTGTTCAAGTAACCACAAAGGACCCATGTAACACCTCTCTTTATTAAACTACATTGGCTTCCTGTAGCAGCTCGCATTGAATTTAAATGTCTTCTCATTGCCTACCACCGGTTCAGCACCCTTAACTCACTTATTCAAAGATATAGGCCCTCAAGATCTCTGCGCTCCGCAAATGAGCTGAGGCTTGTGGTGCCAGCTCAAAAGGGTAAGAAATCGCTCACTCGTTTGTTCTCTGCTTCAATTCCTTGATGGGCGAACGGTCTGCCTCTGGCTTCACACGTGGCAGACTCGGTCTCTATCTTCAAAAAACACCTAAAAACTCAGTTTTTAGCTTTTCCGGCTACACCTAACTCACTAGCAGTACCTTCTTTTCTAACCTACTCACTCTACCTTTTCTCTTTCCTTTTCTCTATTGTAAGTCACTTTGGATGAAAGCGTCTGCTAAATGTAAATGTAAAATGTAAATGATACGGATGAGGAAGATGAAGATGAAGAGGAACAGGAGGAGGAGGAGGGTCTATCAACTTCCTCTGCAGAGATGAACACAGTTCAGTGATGTATAGTAAATGTGAGTGTTTAATGCAAGATGTCAAGATAATGTAACCCTAAACAACTGAATTTTCAGTTGCCAGTAAAGAAGTTATTTAGACTGCATCTGCTTAAACAAATAAAAAAATGATTTACTTGGATTGACAAATCCCAAAGTCAGATATGAAAATCAGGATCCTGAAACATAAGCTACAGGTAAATTCTGTATTGTGATTAGTGGATTATTTAAAAGTTTTTAAAGAATATAGGAAAGAATATTGAAAATATTGAAATTATATAGGAAGTTAACAGTTTCTTTTTAATTAGTGTAAAATATAGAAGACTAAATAAGTTGTTGTGACTTAATTTATTTTTTGTGGTGATGGCTGATTTATTCAGAGCATGAATTGTGATATATAAGGTTTCGGACCACCCTTCCATCCTTGAAATCTGAAGGGTGGATTCTGTCTTCCACTGGGTCTTGTATGTGTAAGGCAGGATGTTGTTTCCCTCTAAAAATTGCAATTTAATGGAGAACTACACATGCCACAATGACCCTGAGGTGACTTAGGCACTGGAAACATGCTTTCAACAGACCCAAAGCCATTTCCACCCTGCCAGTTTTACTGTGTGCCACATTGAATCGCTTCTGTGGGCCTTGTTCAGGTTCTGGGTAAGAGGTTGGCAGTGTAGGAGGACATAGGTTACCCTATCCCCCAGCAGAAAGCCATCAATCTCACTTGTAAAAAAAATCACATTGGTGTAGTGCTGCAAGTGTGTAGTGTGTACATTTCCTAACCTATTTGCAGTCTGTTGCTTAGGTCAGACCAACAATATATTTGTGAGTCATGAACAGAGCCAGGCCACATGGCTTCAACATTGGTAATAATATGTGTAGCACATATTATGTGATATGTGATCTTCACAGTGGAAAGAATAAGATATATGAAATATTGGATTGATATGTGGTGTTTCACCATTGTACACTGCATGTGACTCAGTGTACCTGCACATTTATACTGTTGCATAGTCTTCCTAACTTTCATTTGGTTAAATGATATGTATATATGAGCCAACATTGCATTCAACCACATTGGGAAATACTAAAGGTAATTTTAAACCTTCGGGTACTTTCAGAGGTCACAGCAAAATGTTATTTACTGAACATATGTATTTTTATTCATATTACATACAATTGAACTGATTCGAACGCTACAAACCAGAAATTCTGCAAAATTCCTCTTTGATGACTCCCAGGTTTGTGGTTAGGAAACACTACAAAAATGTGCAGGAAGCGTTTCAAAGGGAGGCACAATTTCTGTACAGCTCTGCATACAGACCCCTTACTAATTTTACAGAAAGCTTGCAGCAAAGCTTGCAAAGAAACGTAAAATACATAGTATCTGCTCGGATGTAAGAGCACGTCCAAGATGGGTGATATAAGGACAGAAAAGGTTATGGATATATGTAAATGATTGCAACAAGAAACGGTAAGGCTCAATAAAAACTGTAATGACCATTAAGACCAAATTAAACTTTTGTGGTCAAACTCATTTTATTGTAACGGGCACAGGAATATTATTTTTTAACACCTTGAAAGTCATTTCATGTCTCTGTGATAACCTGTTTGACAAAATAAAGCTTACTGAGGTCAAACAGATTTGCCGTACAGTAATCTGACTTCACTGTTACTGATGTAACAGGCATTTACATTCTAAAAAGAAATTGATCTGAAAAAAGACCTGTTTGACCAAATGAGTCTTTCTGTGCCAAAACTAATTTCTCTTACAATAATCTGATCTCACTGGCAAACTTATATCACACCACTTAAATCTCAATTTAAATCGGCCTTGACCTTCACTTCAACTTCACTTCAATTATATCAATTTTGAAAATTAATTGTATGTTTCCGTGACGCCCTCCTGGCAAACTGACGTCAAAGACACAAGTACTGTTACTACTCGTCTCATCAAACCAGGCTATTGTTACTCATTGCCTCCCAACTCATATCCTGGAAATGAATCTTATGTCATTGGCAAACTGGTGTCACAGGCAATTCAAACCCTTAAAGAAATGTAATGTTGCCCAAATGATGTGTCATACCAAATGAGGCCAGCCATGGCCAAACTGATGTACCTCACAGTTACCTGATCTAACTGGAAAACTGAGGCAAAAGATACTTTACACTTTGAAAGTCCAAACTAAAGTTGTCAAACTAATATTCCTCACAGCAATCTGAGCTCACCGGCAAACTGTCAGATTTTAAGGTAATCTGATTTGAACCAAATGAGGATTTTTGATTGCAAATTAACGTCCTAAAAGTAATCTAATATTGGTGGCTAGCTGAGGTTAAGGGAAACAACACTTTAAAGGTCATTTTATGTTGCTGTGATGACGTGTCTGACTAAATGAGGCTTTCCGTGGCCAAAGTAAAGTTTCTGACAGTTATCTTATCTTAACTGATAATTAAGGTCACAACGAAATCGTATTTTGAAAGTCAGGTTGCTGTATTAACCTCAGACCATGTGAGTTGTTTTTATGTCCAAACTTGTTTCCCAGTTATGTAATGTTTCTCTAGCAATCTCTCTTATATTAATCTAATATCACTGGAAAACTGATGTCAACGAAAAATCTAGCTTTTAAAGCCATTTATCTTTTTTGACAACCTGTCTGACCAAATGAGGCTTTCTGTGGTCAAATTATATCTGTTTCAAAAATCTGATGTCACTGGAAAATGGAAGTAGTAGGCAAAAAAACGTTAAAAGTTATTTTATTTTCCGTGATTACTTCTCTGACTAAATGAGGCTTTCTGTGGCTAAGAAACAACAATCTGACAAATTGACCTCTTTCGAACTTTGAAAAGTAATTTTAATGTTGTTGTGTTAACCAAATGAGACTTTGTATTAGCTTTTGACTCGGTTTCATTGTTATATACAAAGGTATACAATGTATGTTCAGACAAAGCCGGGAATAAACCTGGCTGCACCAATTTAAAAATATCTTCTATGCAATTTCTTGAAGCGTTTTTCGTTGCAAAAGTTATTTTTAGACAGTTTGTTCATGTTGGTGTTATGGTTTGTTTAAATAAAGGCACATTTTATTACATAATTCCTTCCCATAAGTTCTGTGTGTTAAAAAGAAGAGCTGCCTAAAACTAACTGATCCATTTTGAATATGTCTATTATAAAGATTTGTTTTATTGCTGTGATGGCCTGAGTGATTAAAATAACTTTTTGTTGAAAATTTTTGTAATATATCCCTTGAAACACAATACATTGTGCCAAAGCAGCTGAAGCTCATTGATAAGCGAAGCAAAGTCTATAATAAATGCAGTTGATCATTTAATTCTGTGATGTCATCTCTGTTCAATTTAAATACGGATTCATTTCCATTTCCATATTGCATTCATTTCCAATCAATAGCGCTGTAAAGGAAGTAACTCCAACTAAGCAAGCCAGAGACGACATCCGAACGGAAACAAAACTCCTACAGACAGAATGGAGAAAAACCAAAGAGATCATAACAGGAGATTGAAAAGTGTTTAAAATACATTGTAAGAGTTTTCACACTTAGTTTAATGTAACACTTAGAGAAAGGTGTTGTCCGCAATGAAATGTGCAGTTAGTACTTCCGATCAACAGATTGGAAAAAGTGTCTAAAATATATCTTCAGAGTGGTGGAGTTATTTTGAGAAAACCCTTAGTTTTAACACATGAAAGTGTTAGAAACGCGTAATTAGATTAGATAAAATTAGATTCAACTTTATTGCCATTGCACATGTAGGATACAAGGCACCGAAATGCAATGACCTAACAGCCGATTTTAAAAAGCGTCTAATAGCAATTTTCAGAGACGTGCAGTTAGTTTTAAACAGTGCATCGTTTTAACACACAGAACATTTAGGATATGACGTTTATCAAAGAAACCATAACACGAGTATGGTAAAGTGTATAAAAAGTGTATTTAAGTGATTTCTCACTCAAACAAACTGCAGTTAGTTTGAGAAATATCTTCGTTTTAACACATGTAATTGTTTGGATATGAGGTTTATCAAGGAAACTTGCTTTTGGTCAATCATAACAGGAGGATGAAAACATGTCTAAAATATATGCTCAGAGTGGTGCAGATATTTTGAGAAAACACTTCGTTTAAACACAAAAAAGCGAAGAAAGGCATTATGAGCTTACAGCAGATCTTAAAGAGTGTCTTTAAGTAATTCAGTGTATTAAAAATAAATGTCAGTTCAGCATTTTAAAACAATGCGCTTTTTCAAACTAATAATTGCATTCTTCTTAAAATTCCTTTAGATACTTGCTTTCCTTTTTCCTGTCTTGGTCTACTTACTAAAAGCTCATTTTATTGCAGAACACACGTTTCTAAGATTTCCATGTGTTAAAACGAAGTGTTTTCTCAAAATAACTTCACCACTCATAAAATGTATTATAGACACCTTTACATCCTGCTGTTCAAAACTACATCCGACCACTCTGAAACTGGCTTTTAGATACGTATTTTACCATTATTTTCTGAATGACTAAATGCACATTTAATTTCAAATGATTTGTTCCTAGTCGGAACAAGTGTTAAAATTATGCACGTACTCAAACTAAATTCACAAATCTGATAAAGAATTTAAGACAATACGATATGACAGTCATACTGCTCTCTGTGACTGAAAGCAAGTTTCATGGGAAACATTATACCAATAAATCAAATTTAATGGCAGATCAACCGTTTCTAACGGTCGCATTGTGTTAAAACGAAGTTTTCTCGAACTGCTGCAGCACTGTTAAAATGAATTTTATAAACTTTACAGTACTCATGTGAATGTCTGAGTGACTAAAAGCAAGTTTCATGGAAAAACATAATACCAATAAAGCACATTTCATTGCAGATCAAACGTTTCAATCCATGTGTTAAAACGACGCGCTTTCACAAACTAACTGCACAACTTTGAAAATAAATTTGAGATGCATCTTATATATTCCATTATGGTCTGAGTGACTGAAAGCTACTTTAATTGAAAGATGTCATTCCCTCACAGTTTTTAAACAAAGTCCTTTCTCAAAGTAGTTACTGCAACCTTCTTACAGAGACCTCTAGATACTGTTTCCTTGTGCTGTTATGGTCTGATTGACTGAAAGCAAGTTTCATGGAAAAAACATTATACCTGACAGTTCTCCGTGTTGATATAAGGCGCTTTTCTCAAACTAACTGCATTTTCCTAAAAATACTAGCAGACACTTGTTTTTCTACTGCGGTTTTGGTCTTAGTGACTAAAATCACATGTCATTGCAGATCACACGTTTCTAATGTTTCAATGTTTTAAAACGATGCGCTTTCTCAAATTAACTGCAGAGCTCGGAAAATGTATTAAAAACGCTTTTTGAAAATCCTTTTATGGTCTAATTACCTAAAGGAATAGTTCATTGCAAACTATATGTTCCTAACTGTTACATGTCTTAAAATTAAGTCCTTTCCAAAATAACTGTAACAATCTTAAAATCTACTTTATACAGGCTTTCATCCTCCTGTTATTGGGCTGATTGACTAAAAGCAAGTTCCATTGAAAAACATTATACCTGATAGTTCTACGTTTTAAGATAACGCGCTTTCTCAAACTAACTGTATTTTCCTAAAAATACCATCAGAAACTCGTTTTCTTTGACTGCAGTATAGGTCCGAGCAACTAAAAGTAAATTTCACTGCAGATAACACGTTTCTAACATGTCAATGTTTTAAAACGATGCGCTTTCTCAAACTAACTGCACAACTCTGCAAATATATTTTTTGAACATCGTTTTATGGTCTATTAACTAAATGTAAATGTCATTGCAAACTATGTGTTCCTAACTGTTGCATGTCTTAAAATTAAGCACATCTAAACAGTAACAATCTTAAAATGTACTAAAGTACATACAGGTTATGGTCCTCCTGTTATGGTCTGACCAAGTTTCATTCATCAAAGTCATATCCTTACTGTTCTGTTTGTTAAAACGACGCACTGTTTAAAACTAACTGCACCTCTCTGAAAATTGCTATCAGACGCTTTTTAAAATCGGCTGTTAGGTCATTACACGTTTCTAACACTTTCATGTTTAAAACTAAGTTTTTCTTCAAAATAACTGCACCACTCTGAAGATATATTTTAGACACTTTTTCCAATATGTTGTTATGATCGGAAGTACTAACTGCACATTTCATTGAAGACAACAGCTTTCTAAGTCTTTTATTAAACTAACTAAAACACTCTTAAAATGTCTTTTAAACACTTTCACTCCCCTGTTATGATCTCTTTGAATGAAAGCAAGTTTCATTCAAAAAACTTTCACCCTGTCAGTTAAACATTTTAAAACAATGCGCTTTTTTTTAAACAAATTGCATTCTTCTTAAATTCCCTTAGATACTTGCTTTCCTTTTTCCTGTCTTGGTCTAGTTACTAAAAGCTCATTTTATTGCAGAACACACGTTTCCATGTGTTAGAACGAAGTGTTTTTTCAAAATATCTTCACCACTCATAAAATGCATTTTAGACACCTTTACATCCTGCTGTTCAAAACTACCTCCGATCACTCTGAAACTGGCTTTCAAACACTTCTTGTATTTTGCCATTATGTTCTGAATGTCTAAATGCACATTTCATTTCAAATAATTTGTTCCTAGTCGGTACAAGTGTTAAAATTATGCACCTACCCAAACTAAATGCACAAATCTGAAAAAGAATTTAAGAAATTAAGACAATACGATAATACAGTTGCTGTCAGGCTCTCTATGACTGAAAGCAAGTTTCATGGGAAACATTAAACCAATAAATCAAAGTTAATGGTAGATCAACCGTTTCTAACGGTCGCATGTGTTAAAACAAAGTGTTTCTCGAACTGCTGCAGCACTGTTAAAATGTATTTTATAAATTTTACAGTACTCATGTTAAGGTCTGAGTGACTAAAAGCAATTTTCATGGAAAAATTTAATACCAATAAAGCACATTTCATTGCAGATCAAACGTTTCAATCCATGTGTTAAAACGACGCGCTTTCTCAAACTAACTGCACAACTTTGAAAATAAATTTGAGATGCATCTTATATATTCCGTCATGGTCTGAGTGACTGAAATCTACCTTAATTGAAAGATGTCATTCTCTCACAGTTTTTATACAAAGTCCTTTCTCAAAGTAGTTACTGCAACCTTCTTAAAGAGACCTCTAGATACTGTTTCCTTGTGCTGTTATGGTCTTTTTGACTGAAAGCAAGTTTCATAGAAAAAACATTATACCTGACAGTTCTCCGTGTTGATATAAGGTGCTTTTCTCAAACTAACTGCATTTTCCTAAAAATACCTGCAGACACTTGTTTTTCTACTGCAGTTTTGGTCTTAGTGACTAAAATCACATGGCATTGCAGATCACACGTTTCTAATGTTTCAATGTTTTAAAACGATGCGCTTTCTCAAATTAACTGCAGAACTCGGAAAATGTATTAAAAACACTTTTTGAAAATCCTTTTATGGTCTAATTACCTAAAGGAATATTTCATTGCAAACTATATGTTCCTAACTGTTACAAGTGTTAAAATTAAGTCCTTTCCAAAATAACTGTAACAATCTTAAAATCTACTTTATACAGGCTTTCATCCTCCTGTTATTGTGCTGATTGACTAAAAGCAAGTTCCATTGAAAAACATTATACCTGCTAGTTCTACGTTTTAATATAACAAGCTTTCTCAAACTAACTGTATTTTCCTAAAAAATACCATCAGACACTTGTTTTCTTTGACTGCAGTTTTGGTCCGAGTTACTAAAAGTAAATTTCACTGCAGATAACACGTTTCTAACATGTCAATGTTTAAAACGATGCGCTTTCTCAAACTAACTGCACAACTCTGCAAATGTATTTTAGAAACTTTTTGAACATCCTTTTATGGTCTATTAACTAAATGTAAATTTCATTGCAAACTATATGTTCCTAACTGTTGCATGTCTTAAAATTAAGCACTTTTAAACTGTAACAACCTTAAAATGTACTTTATACAGGTTATGGTATAAAGTTGTAATTTGTAAAACTCTAGCCAACGCTTAGTGTGCATTATGTTTATTTTCAGGCTGTTATGGTCTGACTGACTAAAAGCAAGTTTCATTGATCAAAGTCACATCCTTACTGTTCTGTTTGTTACAACGACGCACTCTTTAAAACTAAATGCACCTCTCTGAAAATTGCTATTAGACGCTTTTTAAAATTGGCTGTTAGGTCATTACGCGTTTCTAACACTTTCACAAGTGTTTCCTCAAAATAACTGCACCACTCTAAAAAATATTTTAGACGCTTTTTCCAATATGTTGTCATTAAGATACTTGCTTTCCTTTTTCCTGGCTTGGTCTAGTTACTAAAAGCTCATTTTATTGCAGAACACACGTTTCTAACATTTCCATGTGTTAAAACGAAGTGTTTTTTTTTTTAAATAACTACAATACTCTTAAAATGTATTTAGACACGTACACATCAGCCTGTCATTCATCTGAGAGACTCAAACCAAGTTTAATTTAAAATCTTGATACCTAAAAGTTCCGTATGTTGAAACGAAGCGCTGTTTCAAATCAACTGAGAGTTGCTATTAGGACAGTTTTAAAATCTACTGTTTAATTGAAAAACATAATGTTAAAGCACATTTCATCGCAGATCGAACGTTTAAAAGAGTTCCATTTGCTAACATTATGCGTTTTCACATACTAACCGCAAACTTTGAAATTACATTTTAGACGCCTCTTACATACTTCCGTTATGGTGTGAGTGACTGAAAGCAAGTTTTAATGAAAAATGTCATACCCTCACAGCTTTTAAACAAAAGTTTAGGAAGAACTCTATTACTGTTTCCTTTCTGCTGTTAAGGTCTGAATGCAAGTTTCGTTGAAAAACACTATGCCTGACAGTTCTGCATGTTAAAATATCGCGCTTTATCAAACTAACTGCATTTTCCTAAAAATACGTTCAGACACTTGTTTTTCTACTACAGTTTTAGCCTGACTGTCTAAAAGCACATTTCATTGCATAATAAATGTTTCTAACATTTAGATGTTTAAAAGGTTACGTTTTCTCAAACTGACTGCACAATTGTATTTTAGAAACTTTTCGGCATCCGTTTATTGTCTGATTGACTCTATTTCATCGCAAACTATATTTTCCTAATTGTTACATGTCTTAAAATTTAACACTTTTTCAAACTAACTGTAAAACTCTTAAAATATATTTGGACACGTTTTCATACTCCTGTTATGGTCTTGAGTGACTAAAAGCAAGTTTTATTGATAAACGTCATATCCTAACAGTTCTGTGTGTTACAAAGAGGCGCTGTTTAAAACCAACTGCACCTCTCTGAAAATTGCTATTAGACTGATATCCTATTAGGTCATCACGCGTTTCTAACACTTTCGTGTGTTAACTTAAAAGTTAAGAAGTGTTTTCTCAAACTAATCGAACCACTCTTCTCCTGTTATGTTTTTGTGACGTTTAATGGCAAAACATTATACCCTTACAGTTCTGCGGTTTGAAACACATCGCTTTCTCACAATAACTGCATTATTCTTAAGAAGACCTTTTGACACTTGTTTTACTTTTGATATATTTGTCGGGCTGACTTAAAGCATAATCCTATGCAGGTCACAGGTTTCTAACATTTCCACGTTTTAAAAAGAAGCACATTGTTAAACTAATTGCAGTTTGCTGTTTTAAAGCTCAAACTAATTATAATCTTCTCAAAACATCTTTAGACACTTGTGACCTTCTGCTGTGTTGGTCTTAATGCAAGTTTCATTGAACAAAGAAGCTCCCATTCTATCTAGCTGAAACACTCTGAAATTAACTTTTAGACAGTCTTTTAATGAGTACTTTTTGATGCAAAGTACTTCCCTAACAGTTTTTGGTGTTCAAAAGGAGAGCTTTCTCACACTAACTACACCCAACACGAAAATTGATTTAGACAGTTTTTTTCAAATGGTTGTTATGGAATGGGTTATTAATAGTAAGTTTAAATATAAAGTCTTTTTTTTCTCCGAAGAACCTTCTTCAAGAGCAAATTACACCAACTCTAAAAAGGTCTTTCAAACAGCCTTGTCTTATTTATGTTATGGTCTGATTGGTCAGACGCACTTGGGGCTAAGTAAGGCTATATTTCGCTAAACTGATGTCTTTTACAGTAATCTGACAAACTGGTGTAAACTAAACCTTAAAAGTAATTTAACGTTCACTTGTTGGCTTGTCTGAATGAGCCTTTCTGGGACATACTCTTGTCCCAGCCATTTATCTGATTTTGCAGCTAAATGAGCCAAATCATCTCAACCACATCACACTTTAAAAGTAATCCCATGTCACCTGTATTTCTATAGCCAAAGAGAAATATATGTTCAATTTTATGTTTTCATTTTCAGAATGTTATCCTAAAATAATCTGAACTCATTGGCAAACTAATATCAAACTTTAAAATTGATTTTATGTTATATTTATGACCTGTACATGTACAATGACTTTACAAATATCTGACCGACAGTTTTTATCATATATATTGGCCAAAAGAAGGTGCACCCAAATTACAATTTTTAATTAGTTCAGGATTCTTTGGCAACCTCTCCAAATAAATGAGGCTGTCTCTGGCAAATTTGTTTATTGACCAAAGGCCAAGTCAATGTGCCTTACAGTAATTTGATCTGACTGGCAAAGTGAAAGCAATGCAAAATTAAACTTTGGATGTCATGGAATTCATTTAACACAATTCGGATCTGACCTGAAAACTGATATCAGAAGACAATCAAATTTCAAAATTAATTTCTTGTTCCTGAATGTGAGTATTTTCTTTGTCAGACGTGTGTCCCTAACAATATTTTAAAGGAAAACAGGGATAATGGCAAATAACACCTTAAAAGTCATTAAATATTACTGTGTTAACTTGTCTTTTCAAATTAGATGATTTCATGTTGCTCTTTTGAACTAATCGACCAAATAAGGCCGTTATCCCATATCCCATACAGTCATATGATCTCAGTAGAACTATGGTAATAGGCATTTTACACTTTAAAAGTCATTTTATTTTCTGTGACGACTTGTTATACCAAATGAGTCTTTCGGTGGAAAAATCATTTACACTAACCTTAGTGGCAGACTTATATCACAGGCAGATAAAACTTTATATTTTTCTTTCCTGCAAAATTATGATTTCACTGGTAAACATATATCAGAAGCCAATCGAAAATACTTACTATGGGCCTGCTATGAAATTTGTTATCAAATCAGTGTTTTCTTTGGCAGACTTCCATTACAATGATCTTATTTTACAGGTAAACTTGGAAAATTATGCATTGCACCTTGACTTGTGTTAAGTTGTCTTGCCAAAGTAGGTCAAACTCATGTCCCTTCAAGTAGTGTGATTTCACAGACAAACGCGGATCAGAAGCCAATTAAAGTTTAAAAGTAATTTAAGGTTGCTCTGATGACCTGTAAGACAAAATAAGGCCTTACATCATTCACAGTTATCAGATTTTACTAGTAAACTGAGGTAACAAACAAATTAAACTCTAGACATAATTTAATTTACTTTGATGACCCATCTGACCAAAGGAACCTTAATGTGGCCACTCTCCAATTCGCATCCCTTACAATAATCCTATATTACAGGTAAACTAGGGAACATTTTAAATTGCACCTTAAAAGGAATTTACTGTTACTGCGTTTACTTGTCTTACAAAATTAGGTGATTTTATTTTGCATTTTTTAACCTGGTTGACCAAATTAGGTGGTTGTTCTGAGGACCTGTCAGACCAAATAAGGCTTTCCGTGGCTGAACTGATGTCCTTAGGAGTAATCTTTAATCTTTTAAAAACATTGCAAAGGTAATTTTCTTGCACGTTGCAGTTTTGACCTGATTGAACAAATTTGTCATTTTTAGCAAAACTGAGCTTACAATAGTGTAATCTCACTTGGCAAACTGAGGTGACAGGCTTTTTTCACCTATAAGTCATATACTTTTGTGTAAGGACATGTCTGACCAAATAAGCCATTCTGTGGCCAAACTAATGTCCTAAACATTAATCCTTTCCCATTGAAAAACTACATTAGGTTACAGGAAAATTACATTCTAAAACACATTTAATGAGGCTTAACATTGCCAAACCCATATCCCTTACAGTTATATGATCTAAATGGAAACTAAGGTAACAGGCATTTTACACTTTAAAAAGTCATTTAATTGTCTGTGACGACCTGTTTGACCTCCTTAATAGTCTGATCTCAGTCAAAAGTTGAATTTTTTTATCTTTTTATCAGAAGCTGTAGAAGAACTGTAACTGGCTGTGGTGATTTCCAATTCGGTTGGATTCAATGCCTAGCCACTAGGCCTGGGTCTTACTGAGGGTGTGTGGAGTGGTTGAAACACCAAATATGGCTATAAGCAGGCATGGTTCCAGATTGATTCTCAAAATTACTGATAAGATTTTAAATATAGAATTCCAATAATGCTTAAGTTCGGGGCATGATGCAATCATATGTGTCAGGTGACAGGGTGTACCACTACAACGCACACAGATGTCCTTAGTGTCAGGGTACATTTATGAACTTGAACTTGACAGATGCAGTCGTTGAATAATTTGAAACTGATTCAGGCCGAAACGAGGACATGAAGAAGAATTACGTATTCTATCAAGGGCTCTCTCCCAGAAATCATTCCCCAAATTCAACACCCAGCTCCTTCTCCCAGGTTAATAGCATTGCTCGGTATTAAATGACAGAAGAGTCCGATAAATGTTGGAAACCAGTGACCTCTGATTAGGTTGGAGTCTAAGAGGTTTTCCCCAAGGCTGCTCAGAGGGGCAGAGTGGGGAAATTAGAAAATGATTTTAAGACACAGTGCCTTATTTGGAAGTATCTAAATAGATGCGTCTTAGGCAAGTCATGAGAAGCAGATAGGTCTGTGAAGCTAGCAAAAATTCCGTCTATGTATAAGTTACTGATTGTCTGAACACTCTTTCTCTCCCACATCTGAAATGCAGCGTTTAGGTTAGATGGTGGAAAAAGAGGATTGCGGGTTATTGGCATAAGAGTCGATGGGGAGTGTGACTTAAAAGGGAGCCTGAATTGATACCAGATTTTCAAGGAGTTATAGGCAATTTGGTTGTCTGTGTAACAAGAGGGAGATGTCGGAAGTAATGAGAAGGAAGGGCGACACACATGATGTCAACTTAAGTTAGCTCCACAAGGGTTGGGGGTTACATTCCCAGAACAGAAGTTCATGGATGTTTGCAGCCCAGAAGTAATAAATAAAATTTGGCAAAGTCAGTCCTCCACTAGGTGAACAAGAGGGAGTTTGTAATCCTGGGAGTCCTACCACTCAATACGAAGGAAGCTTGATCAAAACTGATTCAAAGTATGATTTTGGCAAAAATAGGGGGATACGTTGAAAGAGATAGAGATATTTTGGAAGAATGTTCATTTTAAGCTTATTAACCTTGCAGAGCAAGACTAGAGGTTTTCAGTTTGAGAAATCAGGAAAGCCCTTGAGTTTAAGAGGAGACATTCACTCTTTTGTGGATTGAGCTGGAATCGGGAAAAGGAGCCAAAGTTTTGTAATAAGGACAGAATCTTGGGTACCTGAGAAAGAGGATCAGTAATGTACAAAAGTAAATCATCCGCATACAACGCAAGCCTGTGTTAAACAAACCTACGGGTTATCCCAGGACAGAGATTGACCTCATGAAAGCTTAGGAGAGGGGCTCTATCGCAATAGCAAAAAGCAAGGGAGAGAGTGGGCAACCCTGACGAGTACCATGGAATGGATTAAAATATTCAGACCTGGTATTATTGGTGTTGACAGGGGCATAGGGTGAGGTGTACAGGAGGCGTATCCAGGATATGAGTACATCTCCAAAGCCAAACCTCCTCAGAACCGTAAAAAGGTATTCCCACTCAACTCCCAGAGAGATGACTACTTCAGGAAGTTTACATGTTTCTTTGTATTAGATAATATTAAACAGGGTTTTGATATTGAAAAATGAATGTCCTCCTTTTATAAAAAAAAGTCTGGTCCTCAGATATTATACAGGGAAGAACATTCTCAATTCAGGCAGCTAGCAGCTTGGCTAGGACCTTATCATCAGCATTGAGCAGACTGATGGGTCTGTAAGAGCCAAACAGATCAGGATCTCTCCCTTCCTTTAACAGAAGGGAGACTCTTATAGAGTTCATGTGCATATAGACGATCAGGGTCGAGAATGGCATTGGAAAGGTCTGTCTGTTTAGCTTTCCTTACTTTATTTTGATATGATGAATCTGATATAATGCATCCTCTAAGGTAGGCTTTGAGGGTTTCCCAGAGTAAAGAGTAAGATGTGCCTTGAGTGGTGGGGTTTATCGCAAGGAAATTGTCAATGCTTGAAGGAATTCTCTCACAGAAGAAGAGGTCAGATAAAAGTAAGAAGTTCAGTCTTCATGGGGGTCGGTGCGCGTGGTGATATTTTAAGTTAATATCAAGAAAAAGTATGGTGGACATGAGAGAAGAAAGAGTATTCTTTTGCTAGAGGGTGGTTAATTTTCCAAGGGTTACTTTATTTATGTTGTGACGTGAATTCACAAAAGGCCTTGGACATAGCAGATGGAGCATTAGTTTGAGCACTGGATCGGTCCAGCACAGGGTTGGCAACACAGTTTAAGTCTCCACCAAATATAAATAAATCATCGTCTCGAATCACCGACTACCCGCTCGCTGGACCCAATCCCCACCCATCTCCTGCAAGACATCTCTCCATCGGTCATTCCTGCAATTCCCCACATCATCAACTCATCGCTCGACTCTGGCACATTTCCTACTACTTTCAAAGTAGCCCCGATCACCCCGCTGTTGAAGGAACCCTTGCTGAATTCTGCACTTCTAGAGAACTACAGACCAGTCTCTCTACTGCCCTTCATCGGAAAGACCCTGGAACGTCTGCGATCAACTCTCGGCCTACATTACTCTTCACAACCTCTTGGACAGCTTCAAGAAAGGACACTCTACAGAGACAGCTCTGCTCTCAGTTGTTGAAGACCTACGAATGGCAAGGGTGGCCTCCATGTCATCAGTTCTCATCCTGCTAGACTTATCCGCTGCTTTTGACTCCGTTAACCACAGCATTCTCCTTTCGACTCTCAAGGAAATGGGCGTCTCCGACATGGATCTCTAATGGTTCGTATTCTACCTCTCGGTTAGATCCTACAGGGTTTCGTGGGGAGGTGAAGTCTCAGAACCGCAAAATCTTGACACCGGTGTACCTCTGGGCTTCTCGATCTACATGACATCACTGGGATCAGTCATTCGTAAGCATGGCTTCTCCTACGCCGCTATTATGCGGATGTGTCATAACTCACCGGCAACTCCACCTTGTGCACAACTAAACCTCTGCAGATGATTCAGAATGCAGCAGCAAGAGCGGTGTTCAAGTAACCACAAAGGACCCATGTAACACCTCTCTTTATTAAACTACATTGGCTTCCTGTAGCAGCTCGCATTGAATTTAAATGTCTTCTCATTGCCTACCACCGGTTCAGCACCCTTAACTCACTTATTCAAAGATATAGGCCCTCAAGATCTCTGCGCTCCGCAAATGAGCTGAGGCTTGTGGTGCCAGCTCAAAAGGGTAAGAAATCGCTCACTCGTTTGTTCTCTGCTTCAATTCCTTGATGGGCGAACGGTCTGCCTCTGGCTTCACACGTGGCAGACTCGGTCTCTATCTTCAAAAAACACCTAAAAACTCAGTTTTTAGCTTTTCCGGCTACACCTAACTCACTAGCAGTACCTTCTTTTCTAACCTACTCACTCTACCTTTTCTCTTTCCTTTTCTCTATTGTAAGTCACTTTGGATGAAAGCGTCTGCTAAATGTAAATGTAAAATGTAAATGATACGGATGAGGAAGATGAAGATGAAGAGGAACAGGAGGAGGAGGAGGGTCTATCAACTTCCTCTGCAGAGATGAACACAGTTCAGTGATGTATAGTAAATGTGAGTGTTTAATGCAAGATGTCAAGATAATGTAACCCTAAACAACTGAATTTTCAGTTGCCAGTAAAGAAGTTATTTAGACTGCATCTGCTTAAACAAATAAAAAAATGATTTACTTGGATTGACAAATCCCAAAGTCAGATATGAAAATCAGGATCCTGAAACATAAGCTACAGGTAAATTCTGTATTGTGATTAGTGGATTATTTAAAAGTTTTTAAAGAATATAGGAAAGAATATTGAAAATATTGAAATTATATAGGAAGTTAACAGTTTCTTTTTAATTAGTGTAAAATATAGAAGACTAAATAAGTTGTTGTGACTTAATTTATTTTTTGTGGTGATGGCTGATTTATTCAGAGCATGAATTGTGATATATAAGGTTTCGGACCACCCTTCCATCCTTGAAATCTGAAGGGTGGATTCTGTCTTCCACTGGGTCTTGTATGTGTAAGGCAGGATGTTGTTTCCCTCTAAAAATTGCAATTTAATGGAGAACTACACATGCCACAATGACCCTGAGGTAACTTAGGCACTGGAAACATGCTTTCAACAGACCCAAAGCCATTTCCACCCTGCCAGTTTTACTGTGTGCCACATTGAATCGCTTCTGTGGGCCTTGTTCAGGTTCTGGGTAAGAGGTTGGCAGTGTAGGAGGACATAGGTTACCCTATCACCCAGCAGAAAGCCATCAATCTCACTTGTAAAAAAAATCACATTGGTGTAGTGCTGCAAGTGTGTAGTGTGTACATTTCCTAACCTATTTGCAGTCTGTTGCTTAGGTCAGACCAACAATATATTTGTGAGTCATGAACAGAGCCAGGCCACATGGCTTCAACATTGGTAATAATATGTGTAGCACATATTATGTGATATGTGATCTTCACAGTGGAAAGAATAAGATATATGAAATATTGGATTGATATGTGGTGTTTCACCATTGTACACTGCATGTGACTCAGTGTACCTGCACATTTATACTGTTGCATAGTCTTCCTAACTTTCATTTGGTTAAATGATATGTATATATGAGCCAACATTGCATTCAACCACATTGGGAAATACTAAAGGTAATTTTAAACCTTCGGGTACTTTCAGAGGTCACAGCAAAATGTTATTTACTGAACATATGTATTTTTATTCATATTACATACAATTGAACTGATTCGAACGCTACAAACCAGAAATTCTGCAAAATTCCTCTCAATTCACTTTTATTGTCACATCACCACGGCACGTGTGCCCTGGTGAGTGAAATTCTTAGTGAAATTCCTCTTTGATGACTCCCAGGTTTGTGGTTAGGAAACACTACAAAAATGTGCAGGAAGCGTTTCAAAGGGAGGCACAATTTCTGTACAGCTCTGCATACAGACCCCTTACTAATTTTACAGAAAGCTTGCAGCAAAGCTTGCAAAGAAACGTAAAATACATAGTATCTGCTCGGATGTAAGAGCACGTCCAAGATGGGTGATATAAGGACAGAAAAGGTTATGGATATATGTAAATGATTGCAACAAGAAACGGTAAGGCTCAATAAAAACTGTAATGACCCTTAAGACCAAATTAAACTTTTGTGGTCAAACTCATTTTATTGTAACGGGCACAGGAATATTATTTTTTAACACCTTGAAAGTCATTTCATGTCTCTGTGATAACCTGTTTGACAAAATAAAGCTTACTGAGACCAAACAGATTTGCCGTACAGTAATCTGACTTCACTGTTACTGATGTAACAGGCATTTACATTCTAAAAAGAAATTGATCTGAAAAAAGACCTGTTTGACCAAATGAGTCTTTCTGTGCCAAAACTAATTTCTCTTACAATAATCTGATCTCACTGGCAAACTTATATCACACCACTTAAATCTCAATTTAAATCGGCCTTGACCTTCACTTCAACTTCACTTCAATTATATCAATTTTGAAAATTAATTGTATGTTTCCGTGACGCCCTCCTGGCAAACTGACGTCAAAGACACAAGTACTGTTACTACTCGTCTCATCAAACCAGGCTATTGTTACTCATTGCCTCCCAACTCATATCCTGGAAATGAATCTTATGTCATTGGCAAACTGGTGTCACAGGCAATTCAAACCCTTAAAGAAATGTAATGTTGCCCAAATGATGTGTCATACCAAATGAGGCCAGCCATGGCCAAACTGATGTACCTCACAGTTACCTGATCTAACTGGAAAACTGAGGCAAAAGATACTTTACACTTTGAAAGTCCAAACTAAAGTTGTCAAACTAATATTCCTCACAGCAATCTGAGCTCACCGGCAAACTGTCAGATTTTAAGGTAATCTGATTTGAACCAAATGAGGATTTTTTATTGCAAATTAACGTCCTAAAAGTAATCTAATATTGGTGGCTAGCTGAGGTTAAGGGAAACAACACTTTAAAGGTCATTTTATGTTGCTGTGATGACGTGTCTGACTAAATGAGGCTTTCCGTGGCCAAAGTAAAGTTTCTGACAGTTATCTTATCTTAACTGATAATTAAGGTCACAACGAAATCGTATTTTGAAAGTCAGGTTGCTGTATTAACCTCAGACCATGTGAGTTGTTTTTATGTCCAAACTTGTTTCCCAGTTATGTAATGTTTCTCTAGCAATCTCTCTTATATTAATCTAATATCCCTGGAAAACTGATGTCAACGAAAAATCTAGCTTTTAAAGCCATTTATCTTTTTTGACAACCTGTCTGACCAAATGAGGCTTTCTGTGGTCAAATTATATCTGTTTCAAAAATCTGATGTCACTGGAAAATGGAAGTAGTAGGCAAAAAAACGTTAAAAGTTATTTTATTTTCCGTGATTACTTCTCTGACTAAATGAGGCTTTCTGTGGCTAAGAAACAACAATCTGACAAATTGACCTCTTTCGAACTTTGAAAAGTAATTTTAATGTTGTTGTGTTAACCAAATGAGACTTTGTATTAGCTTTTGACTCGGTTTCATTGTTATATACAAAGGTATACAATGTATGTTCAGACAAAGCCGGGAATAAACCTGGCTGCACCAATTTAAAAATATCTTCTATGCAATTTCTTGAAGCGCTTTTCGTTGCAAAAGTTATTTTTAGACAGTTTGTTCATGTTGGTGTTATGGTTTGTTTAAATAAAGGCACATTTTATTACATAATTCCTTCCCATAAGTTCTGTGTGTTAAAAAGAAGAGCTGCCTAAAACTAACTGATCCATTTTGAATATGTCTATTATAAAGATTTGTTTTATTGCTGTGATGGCCTGAGTGATTAAAATAACTTTTTGTTGAAAATTTTTGTAATATATCCCTTGAAACACAATACATTGTGCCAAAGCAGCTGAAGCTCATTGATAAGCGAAGCAAAGTCTATAATAAATGCAGTTGATCATTTAATTCTGTGATGTCATCTCTGTTCAATTTAAATACGGATTCATTTCCATTTCCATATTGCATTCATTTCCAATCAATAGCGCTGTAAAGGAAGTAACTCCAACTAAGCAAGCCAGAGACGATATCCGAACGGAACCAAAACTCCTACAGACAGAATGGAGAAAAACCAAAGAGATCATAACAGGAGATTGAAAAGTGTTTAAAATACATTGTAAGAGTTTTCACACTTAGTTTAATGTAACACTTAGAGAAAGGTGTTGTCCGCAATGAAATGTGCAGTTAGTACTTCCGATCAACAGATTGGAAAAAGTGTCTAAAATATATCTTCAGAGTGGTGGAGTTATTTTGAGAAAACCCTTAGTTTTAACACATGAAAGTGTTAGAAACGCGTAATTAGATTAGATAAAATTAGATTCAACTTTATTGCCATTGCACATGTAGGATACAAGGCACCGAAATGCAATGACCTAACAGCCGATTTTAAAAAGCGTCTAATAGTAATTTTCAGAGACGTGCAGTTAGTTTTAAACAGTGCATCGTTTTAACACACAGAACATTTAGGATATGACGTTTATCAAAGAAACCATAACACGAGTATGGTAAAGTGTATAAAAAGTGTATTTAAGTGATTTCTCACTCAAACAAACTGCAGTTAGTTTGAGAAATATCTTCGTTTTAACACATGTAATTGTTTGGATATGAGGTTTATCAAGGAAACTTGCTTTTGGTCAATCATAACAGGAGGATGAAAACATGTCTAAAATATATGCTCAGAGTGGTGCAGTTATTTTGAGAAAACACTTCGTTTAAACACAAGAAAGCGAAGAAAGGCATTATGAGCTTACAGCAGATCTTAAAGAGTTTCTTTAAGTAATTCAGTGTATTAAAAATAAATGTCAGTTCAGTATTTTAAAACAATGCGCTTTTTCAAACTAATAATTGCATTCTTCTTAAAATTCCTTTAGATACTTGCTTTCCTTTTTCCTGTCTTGGTCTACTTACTAAAAGCTCATTTTATTGCAGAACACACGTTTCTAAGATTTCCATGTGTTAAAACGAAGTGTTTTCTCAAAATAACTTCACCACTCATAAAAATGTATTATAGACACCTTTACATCCTGCTGTTCAAAACTACATCCGACCACTCTGAAACTGGCTTTTAGATACGTATTTTACCATTATTTTCTGAATGACTAAATGCACATTTAATTTCAAATGATTTGTTCCTAGTCGGAACAAGTGTTAAAATTATGCACGTACTCAAACTAAATTCACAAATCTGATAAAGAATTTAAGACAATACGATATGACAGTCATACTGCTGTTAGGCTCTCTGTGACTGAAAGCAAGTTTCATGGGAAACATTATACCAATAAATCAAATTTAATGGCAGATCAACCGTTTCTAACGGTCGCATTGTGTTAAAACGAAGTTTTCTCGAACTGCTGCAGCACTGTTAAAATGAATTTTATAAACTTTACAGTACTCATTTGAATGTCTGAGTGACTAAAAGCAAGTTTCATGGAAAAACATAATACCAATAAAGCACATTTCATTGCAGATCAAACGTTTCAATCCATGTGTTAAAACGACGCGCTTTCACAAACTAACTGCACAACTTTGAAAATAAATTTGAGATGCATCTTATATATTCCATTATGGTCTGAGTGACTGAAAGCTACTTTAATTGAAAGATGTCATTCCCTCACAGTTTTTAAACAAAGTCCTTTCTCAAAGTAGTTACTGCAACCTTCTTACAGAGACCTCTAGATACTGTTTCCTTGTGCTGTTATGGTCTGATTGACTGAAAGCAAGTTTCATGGAAAAAACATTATACCTGACAGTTCTCCGTGTTGATATAAGGCGCTTTTCTCAAACTAACTGCATTTTCCTAAAAATACTTGCAGACACTTGTTTTTCTACTGCGGTTTTGGTCTTAGTGACTAAAATCACATTTCATTGCAGATCACACGTTTCTAATGTTTCAATGTTTTAAAACGATGCGCTTTCTCAAATTAACTGCAGAGCTCGGAAAATGTATTAAAAACGCTTTTTGAAAATCCTTTTATGGTCTAATTACCTAAAGGAATAGTTCATTGCAAACTATATGTTCCTAACTGTTACATGTCTTAAAATTAAGTCCTTTCCAAAATAACTGTAACAATCTTAAAATCTACTTTATACAGGCTTTCATCCTCCTGTTATTGGGCTGATTGACTAAAAGCAAGTTCCATTGAAAAACATTATACCTGATAGTTCTACGTTTTAAGATAACGCGCTTTCTCAAACTAACTGTATTTTCCTAAAAATACCATCAGACACTCGTTTTCTTTGACTGCAGCATTGGTCCGAGCAACTAAAAGTAAATTTCACTGCAGATAACACGTTTCTAACATGTCAATGTTTTAAAACGATGCGCTTTCTCAAACTAACTGCACAACTCTGCAAATATATTTTTTGAACATCGTTTTATGGTCTATTAACTAAATGTAAATTTCATTGCAAACTATATGTTCCTAACTGTTGCATGTCTTAAAATTAAGCACATCTAAACAGTAACAATCTTAAAATGTACTAAAGTATATACAGGTTATGGTCCTCCTGTTATGGTCTGACCAAGTTTCATTCATCAAAGTCATATCCTTACTGTTCTGTTTGTTAAAACGACGCACTGTTTAAAACTAACTGCACCTCTCTGAAAATTGCTATCAGACGCTTTTTAAAATCGGCTGTTAGGTCATTACACGTTTCTAACACTTTCATGTTTAAAACTAAGTTTTTCTTCAAAATAACTGCACCACTCTGAAGATATATTTTAGACACTTTTTCCAATATGTTGTTATGATCGGAAGTACTAACTGCACATTTCATTGAAGACAACAGCTTTCTTAAACTAACTAAAACACTCTTAAAATGTCTTTTAAACACTTTCACTCCCCTGTTATGATCTCTTTGAATGAAAGCAAGTTTCATTCAAAAAACTTTCACCCTGTCAGTTAAACATTTTAAAACAATGCGCTTTTTTTTAAACAAATTGCATTCTTCTTAAATTCCCTTAGATACTTGCTTTCCTTTTTCCTGTCTTTGTCTAGTTACTAAAAGCTCATTTTATTGCAGAACACACGTTTCCATGTGTTAGAACGAAGTGTTTTTTCAAAATATCTTCACCACTCATAAAATGCATTTTAGACACCTTTACATCCTGCTGTTCAAAACTACCTCCGATCACTCTGAAACTGGCTTTCAAACACTTCTTGTATTTTGCCATTATGTTCTGAATGTCTAAATGCACATTTCATTTCAAATGATTTGTTCCTAGTCGGTACAAGTGTTAAAATTATGCACCTACCCAAACTAAATGCACAAATCTGAAAAAGAATTTAAGAAATTAAGACAATACGATAATACAGTTGCTGTCAGGCTCTCTATGACTGAAAGCAAGTTTCATGGGAAACATTAAACCAATAAATCAAAGTTAATGGTAGATCAACCGTTTCTAACGGTCGCATGTGTTAAAACAAAGTGTTTCTCGAACTGCTGCAGCACTGTTAAAATGTATTTTATAAACTTTACAGTACTCATGTTAAGGTCTGAATGACTAAAAGCAATTTTCATGGAAAAACGTAATACCAATAAAGCACAACTCTGCGAATGTATTTTAGAAACTTTTTGAACATCCTTTTATGGTTTATTAACTAAATGTAAATATCCTTGCAAACTATATGTTCCTAACTGTTGCATGTCTTAAAATTAAGCACTTTTAAACTGTAACAACCTTAAAATGTACTTTATACAGGTTATGGTATAAAGTTGTAATTTGTAAAACTCTAGTCAACGCTTAGTGTGCATTATGTTTATTTTCAGGCTGTTATGGTCTGACTGACTAAAAGCAAGTTTCATTGATCAAAGTCACATCCTTACTGTTCTGTTTGTTAAAACGACGCACTCTTTAAAACTAACTGCACCTCTCTGAAAATTGCTATTAGAAGCTTTTTAAAATTGGCTGTTAGGTCATTACGCGTTTCTAACACTTTCACAAGTGTTTCCTCAAAATAACTGCACCACTCTAAAAAATATTTTAGACGCTTTTTCCAAAATGTTGTCATTAAGATACTTGCTTTCCTTTTTCCTGGCTTGGTCTAGTTACTAAAAGCTCATTTTATTGCAGAACACACGTTTCTAACATTTCCATGTGTTAAAACGAAGTGTTTTTTTTTAAATAACTACAATACTCTTAAAATGTATTTAGACACGTACACATCAGCCTGTCATTCATCTGAGAGACTCAAACCAAGTTTAATTTAAAATCTTGATACCTAAAAGTTCCGTATGTTGAAACGAAGCGCTGTTTCAAATCAACTGAGAGTTGCTATTAGGACAGTTTTAAAATCTACTGTTTAATTGAAAGACATAATGTTAAAGCACATTTCATCGCAGATCGAACGTTTAAAAGAGTTCCATGTGCTAACATGATGCGTTTTCACATACTAACCGCAAACTTTGAAATTACATTTTAGACGCCTCTTACATACTTCCGTTATGGTGTGAGTGACTGAAAGCAAGTTTTAATGAAAAATGTCATACCCTCACAGCTTTTAAACAAAAGTTTAGGAAGAACTCTATTACTGTTTCCTTTCTGCTGTTAAGGTCTGAATGCAAGTTTCGTTGAAAAACACTATGCCTGACAGTTCTGCATGTTAAAATATCGCGCTTTATCAAACTAACTGCATTTTCCTAAAAATACGTTCAGACACTTGTTTTTCTACTACAGTTTTAGCCTGACTGTCTAAAAGCACATTTCATTGCATAATAAATGTTTCTAACATTTAGATGTTTAAAAGGTTACGTTTTCTCAAACTGACTGCACAATTGTATTTTAGAAACTTTTCGGCATCCGTTTATTGTCTGATTGACTCTATTTCATCGCAAACTATATTTTCCTAATTGTTACATGTCTTAAAATTTAACACTTTTTCAAACTAACTGTAAAACTCTTAAAATATATTTGGACACGTTTTCATACTCCTGTTATGGTCTTGAGTGACTAAAAGCAAGTTTCATTGATAAACGTCATATCCTAACAGTTCTGTGTGTTACAAAGAGGCGCTGTTTAAAACCAACTGCACCTCTCTGAAAATTGCTATTAGACTGATATCCTATTAGGTCATCACGCGTTTCTAACACTTTCGTGTGTTAACTTAAAAGTTAAGAAGTGTTTTCTCAAACTAATCGAACCACTCTTCTCCTGTTATGTTTTTGTGACGTTTCATGGCAAAACATTATACCCTTACAGTTCTGCGGTTTGAAACACATCGCTTTCTCACAATAACTGCATTATTCTTAAGAAGACCTTTTGACACTTGTTTTACTTTTGATATATTTGTCGGGCTGACTTAAAGCATAATCCTATGCAGGTCACAGGTTTCTAACATTTCCACGTATTAAAAAGAAGCACATTGTTAAACTAATTGCAGTTTGCTGTTTTAAAGCTCAAACTAATTATAATCTTCTCAAAACATCTTTAGACACTTGTGACCTTCTGCTGTGTTGGTCTTAATGCAAGTTTCATTGAACAAAGAAGCTCCCATTCTATCTAGCTGAAACACTCTGAAATTAACTTTTAGACAGTCTTTTAATGAGTAATTAAAAGCACTTTTTGATACAAAGTACTTCCCTAACAGTTTTTGGTGTTCAAAAGGAGAGCTTTCTCACACTAACTACACCCAACACGAAAATTGATTTAGACAGTTTTTTTCAAATGGTTGTTATGGAATGGGTTATTAATAGTAAGTTTAAATATAAAGTCTTTTTTTTCTCCGAAGAACCTTCTTCAAGAGCAAATTACACCAACTCTAAAAAGGTCTTTCAAACAGCCTTGTCTTATTTATGTTATGGTCTGATTGGTCAGACGCACTTGGGGCTAAGTAAGGCTATATTTCGCTAAACTGATGTCTTTTACAGTAATCTGACAAACTGGTGTAAACTAAACCTTAAAAGTAATTTAACGTTCACTTGTTGGCTTGTCTGAATGAGCCTTTCTGGGACATACTCTTGTCCCAGCCATTTATCTGATTTTGCAGCTAAATGAGCCAAATCATCTCAACCACATCACACTTTAAAAGTAATCCCATGTCACCTGTATTTCTATAGCCAAAGAGAAATATATGTTCAATTTTATGTTTTCATTTTCAGAATGTTATCCTAAAATAATCTGAACTCATTGGCAAACTAATATCAAACTTTAAAATTGATTTTATGTTATATTTATGACCTGTACATGTACAATGACTTTACAAATATCTGACCGACAGTTTTTATCATATATATTGGCCAAAAGAAGGTGCACCCAAATTACAATTTTTAATTAGTTCAGGATTCTTTGGCAACCTCTCCGAATAAATGAGGCTGTCTCTGGCAAATTTGTTTATTGACCAAAGGCCAAGTCAATGTGCCTTACAGTAATTTGATCTGACTGGCAAAGTGAAAGCAATGCAAAATTAAACTTTGGATGTCATGGAATTCATTTAACACAATTCGGATCTGACCTGAAAACTGATATCAGAAGACAATCAAATTTCAAAATTAATTTCTCGTTCCTGAATGTGAGTATTTTCTTTGTCAGACGTGTGTCCCTAACAATATTTTAAAGGAAAACAGGGATAATGGCAAATAACACCTTAAAAGTCATTAAATATTACTGTGTTAACTTGTCTTTTCAAATTAGATGATTTCATGTTGCTCTTTTGAACTAATCGACCAAATAAGGCCGTTATCCCATATCCCATACAGTCATATGATCTCAGTAGAAAACTATGGTAATAGGCATTTTACACTTTAAAAGTCATTTTATTTTCTGTGACGACTTGTTATACCAAATGAGTCTTTCGGTGGAAAAATCATTTACACTAACCTTAGTGGCAGACTTATATCACAGGCAGATAAAACTTTATATTTTTCTTTCCTGCAAAATTATGATTTCACTGGTAAACATATATCAGAAGCCAATCGAAAATACTTACTATGGGCCTGCTATGAAATTTGTTATCAAATCAGTGTTTTCTTTGGCAGACTTCCATTACAATGATCTTATTTTACAGGTAAACTTGGAAAATTATGCATTGCACCTTGACTTGTGTTAAGTTGTCTTGCCAAAGTAGGTCAAACTCATGTCCCTTCAAGTAGTGTGATTTCACAGACAAACGCGGATCAGAAGCCAATTAAAGTTTAAAAGTAATTTAAGGTTGCTCTGATGACCTGTAAGACAAAATAAGGCCTTACATCATTCACAGTTATCAGATTTTACTAGTAAACTGAGGTAACAAACAAATTAAACTCTAGACATAATTTAATTTACTTTGATGACCCATCTGACCAAAGGAACCTTAATGTGGCCACTCTCCAATTCGCATCCCTTACAATAATCCTATATTACAGGTAAACTAGGGAACATTTTAAATTGCACCTTAAAAGGAATTTACTGTTACTGCGTTTACTTGTCTTACAAAATTAGGTGATTTTATTTTGCATTTTTTAACCTGGTTGACCAAATTAGGTGGTTGTTCTGAGGACCTGTCAGACCAAATAAGGCTTTCCGTGGCTGAACTGATGTCCTTAGGAGTAATCTTTAATCTTTTAAAAACATTGCAAAGGTAATTTTCTTGCATGTTGCAGTTTTGACCTGATTGAACAAATTTGTCATTTTTAGCAAAACTGAGCTTACAATAGTGTAATCTCACTTGGCAAACTGAGGTGACAGGCTTTTTTCACCTATAAGTCATATACTTTTGTGTAAGGACATGTCTGACCAAATAAGCCATTCTGTGGCCAAACTAATGTCCTAAACATTAATCCTTTCCCATTGAAAAACTACATTAGGTTACAGGAAAATAACATTCTAAAACACATTCAATGAGGCTTAACATTGCCAAACCCATATCCCTTACAGTTATATGATCTAAATGGAAAACTAAGGTAACAGGCATTTTACACTTTAAAAAGTCATTTAATTGTCTGTGACGACCTGTTTGACCTCCTTAATAGTCTGATCTCAGTCAAAAGTTGAATTTTTTTATCTTTTTATCAGAAGCCGATCAAAAATTCCTTTTTTGGTCCTGTGAAGAACTGTATGATCAAATCAGTGTTTTCTTTGGCAGACTTATGTCCCTTACAATGATCTTATTTTACACATATACCGGGAAAGTGGCAAATCACACCTTAAAAGTCATTGACTTGTGTTGAGTTGTTTTATCCAAGTAGGTCTAAATCACGGTTCATTTGTTAATTTTCAAATATGAATATAAAAAAACATTCCCCACAAAAATTCTTTTAACCAGACAGAAATAAGAGGGGGCTGTGGTGATTTCCAATTCGGTTGGATTCAATGCCTAGCCACTAGGCCTGGGTCTTACTGAGGGTGTGTGGAGTGGTTGAAACACCAAATATGGCTATAAGCAGGCATGGTTCCAGATTGATTCTCAAAATTACTGATAAGATTGTAAATATAGAATTCCAATAATGCTTAAGTTCGGGGCATGATGCAATCATATGTGTCAGGTGACAGGGTGTACCACTACAACGCACACAGATGTCCTTAGTGTCAGGGTACATTTATGAACTTGAACTTGACAGATGCAGTCGTTGAATAATTTGAAACTGATTCAGGCCGAAACGAGGACATGAAGAAGAATTACGTATTCTATCAAGGGCTCTCTCCCAGAAATCATTCCCCAAATTCAACACCCAGCTCCTTCTCCCAGGTTAATAGCATTGCTCGGTATTAAATGACAGAAGAGTCCGATAAATGTTGGAAACCAGTGACCTCTGATTAGGTTGGAGTCTAAGAGGTTTTCCCCAAGGCTGCTCAGAGGGGCAGAGTGGGGAAATTAGAAAATGATTTTAAGACACAGTGCCTTATTTGGAAGTATCTAAATAGATGCGTCTTAGGCAAGTCATGAGAAGCAGATAGGTCTGTGAAGCTAGCAAAAATTCCGTCTATGTATAAGTTACTGATTGTCTGAACACTCTTTCTCTCCCACAACTGAAATGCAGCGTTTAGGTTAGATGGTGGAAAAAGAGGATTGCGGGTTATTGGCATAAGAGTCGATGGGGAGTGTGACTTAAAAGGGAGCCTGAATTGATACCAGATTTTCAAGGAGTTATAGGCAATTTGGTTGTCTGTGTAACAAGAGGGAGATGTCGGAAGTAATGAGAAGGAAGGGCGACACACATGATGTCAACTTAAGTTGGCTCCACAAGGGTTGGGGGTTACATTCCCAGAACAGAAGTTCATGGATGTTTGCAGCCCAGAAGTAATAAATAAAATTTGGCAAAGTCAGTCCTCCACTAGGTGAACAAGAGGGAGTTTGTAATCCTGGGAGTCCTACCACTCAATACGAAGGAAGCTTGATCAAAACAAACTGATTCAAAGTATGATTTTGGCAAAAATAGGGGGATACGTTGAAAGAGATAGAGATATTTTGGAAGAATGTTCATTTTAAGCTTATTAACCTTGCAGAGCAAGACTAGAGGTTTTCAGTTTGAGAAATCAGGAAAGCCCTTGAGTTTAAGAGGAGACATTCACTCTTTTGTGGATTGAGCTGGAATCGGGAAAAGGAGCCAAAGTTTTGTAATAAGGACAGAATCTTGGGTACCTGAGAAAGAGGATCAGTAATGTACAAAAGTAAATCATCCGCATACAACGCAAGCCTGTGTTAAACAAACCTACGGGTTATCCCCAGGACAGAGATTGACCTCATGAAAGCTTAGGAGAGGGGCTCTATCGCAATAGCAAAAAGCAAGGGAGAGAGTGGGCAACCCTGACGAGTACCATGGAATGAATTAAAATATTCAGACCTGGTATTATTGGTGTTGACAGGGGCATAGGGTGAGGTGTACAGGAGGCGTATCCCGGATATGAGTACATCTCCAAAGCCAAACCTCCTCAGAACCGTAAAAAGGTATTCCCACTCAACTCCCAGAGAGATGACTACTTCAGGAAGTTTACATGTTTCTTTGTATTAGATAATATTAAACAGGGTTTTGATATTGAAAAATGAATGTCCTCCTTTTATAAAAAAAAGTCTGGTCCTCAGATATTATACAGGGAAGAACATTCTCAATTCAGGCAGCTAGCAGCTTGGCTAGGACCTTATCATCAGCATTGAGCAGACTGATGGGTCTGTAAGAGCCAAACAGATCAGGATCTCTCCCTTCCTTTAACAGAAGGGAGACTCTTATAGAGTTCATGTGCATATAGACGATCAGGGTCGAGAATGGCATTGGAAAGGTCTGTCTGTTTAGCTTTCCTTACTTTATTTTGATATGATGAATCTGATATAATGTATCCTCTAAGGTAGGCTTTGAGGGTTTCCCAGAGTAAAGAGTAAGATGTGCCTTGAGTGGTGGGGTTTATCGCAAGCAAATTGTCAATGCTTGAAGGAATTCTCTCACAGAAGAAGGGGTCAGATAAAAGTAAGGAGTTCAGTCTTCATGGGGGTCGGTGCGCCTGGTGATATTTTAAGTTAATATCAAGAAAAAGTATGGTGGACATGAGAGAAGAAAGAGTATTCTTTTGCTAGAGGGTGGTTAATTTTCCAAGGGTTACTTTATTTATGTTGTGACGTGAATTAACAAAAGGCCTTGGACATAGCAGATGGAGCATTAGTTTGAGCACTGGATCGGTCCAGCACAGGGTTGGCAACACAGTTTAAGTCTCCACCAAATATAAATAAATCATCGTCTCGAATCACCGACTACCCGCTCGCTGGACCCAATCCCCACCCATCTCCTGCAAGACATCTCTCCATCGGTCATAGACTTATCCGCTGCTTTTGACTCCGTTAACCACAGCATTCTCCTTTCGACTCTCAAGGAAATGGGCGTCTCCGACATGGATCTCTAATGGTTCGTATTCTACCTCTCGGTTAGATCCTACAGGGTTTCGTGGGGAGGTGAAGTCTCAGAACCGCAAAATCTTGACACCGGTGTACCTCTGGGCTTCTCGATCTACATGACATCACTGGGATCAGTCATTCGTAAGCATGGCTTCTCCTACGCCGCTATTATGCGGATGACACGCAACTCCACCTTGTGCACAACTAAACCTCTGCAGATGATTCAGAATGCAGCAGCAAGAGCGGTGTTCAAGTAACCACAAAGGACCCATGTAACACCTTTCTTTATTAAACTACATTGGCTTCCTGTAGCAGCTCGCATTGAATTTAAATGTCTTCTCATTGCCTACCACCGGTTCAGCACCCTTAACTCACTTATTCAAAGATATAGGCCCTCAAGATCTCTGAGCTCCGCAAATGAGCTGAGGCTTGTGGTGCCAGCTCAAAAGGGTAAGAAATCGCTCACTCGTTTGTTCTCTGCTTCAATTCCTTGATGGGCGAACGGTCTGCCTCTGGCTTCACACGTGGCAGACTCGGTCTCTATCTTCAAAAAACACCTAAAAACTCAGTTTTTAGCTTTTCCGGCTACACCTAACTCACTAGCTTTACCTTCTTTTCTAACCTACTCACTCTACCTTTTCTCTTTCCTTTTCTCTATTGTAAGTCACTTTGGATGAAAGCGTCTGCTAAATGTAAATGTAAAATGTAAATGATACGGATGAGGAAGATGAAGATGAAGAGGAACAGGAGGAGGAGGAGGGTCTATCAACTTCCTCTGCAGAGATGAACACAGCTCAGTGATGTATAGTAAATGTGAGTGTTTAATGCAAGATGTCAAGATAATGTAACCCTAAACAACTGAATTTTCAGTTGCCAGTAAAGAAGTTATTTAGACTGCATCTGCTTAAACAAATAAAAAAATTATTTACTTGGATTGACAAATCCCAAAGTCAGATATGAAAATCAGGATCCTGAAACATAAGCTACAGGTAAATTCTGTATTGTGATTAGTGGATTATTTAAAAGTTTTTAAAGAATATAGGAAAGAATATTGAAAATATTGAAATTATATAGGAAGTTAACAGTTCCTTCTTAATTAGTATAAAATATAGAAGACTAAATAAGTTGTTGTGACTTAATTTATTTTTTGTGGTGATGGCTGATTTATTCAGAGCATGAATTGTGATATATAAGGTTTCGGACCACCCTTCCATCCTTGAAATCTGAAGGGTGGATTCTGTCTTCCACTGGGTCTTGTATGTGTAAGGCAGGATGTTGTTTCCCTCTAAAAATTGCAATTTAATGGAGAACTACACATGCCACAATGACCCTGAGGTGACTTAGGCACTGGAAACATGCTTTCAACAGACCCAAAGCCATTTCCACCCTGCCAGTTTTACTGTGTGCCACATTGAATCGCTTCTGTGGGCCTTGTTCAGGTTCTGGGTAAGAGGTTGGCAGTGTAGGAGGACATAGGTTACCCTATCCCCCAGCAGAAAGCCATCAATCTCACTTGTAAAAAAAATCACATTGGTGTAGTGCTGCAAGTGTGTAGTGTGTACATTTACTAACCTATTTGCAGTCTGTTGCTTAGGTCAGACCAACAATATATTTGTGAGTCATGAACAGAGCTAGGCCACTTGGCTTCAACATTGGTAATAATATGTGTAGCACATATTATGTGATATGTGATCTTCACAGTAGAAAGAATAAGATATATGAAATATTGGATTGATATGTGGTGTTTCACCATTGTACACTGCATGTGACTCAGTGTACCTGCACATTTATACTGTTGCATAGTCTTCCTAACTTTCATTTGGTTAAATGATATGTATATATGAGCCAACATTGCATTCAACCACATTGGGAAATACTAAAGGTAATTTTAAACCTTCGGGTACTTTCAGAGGTCACAGCAAAATGTTATTTACTGAACATATGTATTTTTATTCATATTACATACAATTGAACTGATTCGAACGCTACAAACCAGAAATTCTGCAAAATTCCTCTTTGATGACTCCCAGGTTTGTGGTTAGGAAACACTACAAAAATGTGCAGGAAGCGTTTCAAAGGGAGGCACAATTTCTGTACAGCTCTGCATACAGACCCCTTACTAATTTTACAGAAAGCTTGCAGCAAAGCTTGCAAAGAAACGTAAAATACATAGTATCTGCTCGGATGTAAGAGCACGTCCAAGATGGGTGATATAAGGACAGAAAAGGTTATGGATATATGTAAATGATTGCAACAAGAAACGGTAAGGCTCAATAAAAACTGTAATGACCCTTAAGACCAAATTAAACTTTTGTGGTCAAACTCATTTTATTGTAACGGGCACAGGAATATTATTTTTTAACACCTTGAAAGTCATTTCATGTCTCTGTGATAATCTGTTTGACAAAATAAAGCTTACTGAGACCAAACAGATTTGCCGTACAGTAATCTGACTTCACTGTTACTGATGTAACAGGCATTTACATTCTAAAAAGAAATTGATCTGAAAAAAGACCTGTTTGACCAAATGAGTCTTTCTGTGCCAAAACTAATTTCTTTTACAATAATCTGATCTCACTGGCAAATTTATATCACACAACTTAAATCTCAATTTAAATCTGCCTTGACCTTCACTTCAATTTCACTTCAATTATATCAATTTTGAAAATTAATTGTATGTTTCCGTGACGCCCTCCTGGCAAACTGACGTCAAAGACACAAGTACTGTTACTACTTGTCTCATCAAACCAGGCTTTTCGTTACTCATTGCCTCCCAACTCATATCCTGGAAATGAATCTTATGTCATTGGCAAACTGGTGTCACAGGCAATTCAAACCCTTAAAGAAATGTAATGTTGCCCAAATGATGTGTCATACCAAATGAGGCCAGCCATGGCCAAACTGATGTACCTCACAGTTACCTGATCTAACTGGAAAACTGAGGCAAAAGATACTTTACACTTTGAAAGTCCAAACTAAAGTTGTCAAACTAATATTCCTCACAGCAATCTGAGCTCACCGGCAAACTGTCAGATTTTAAGGTAATCTGATTTAAACCAAATGAGGATTTTTGATTGCAAATTAACGTCCTAAAAGTAATCTAATATTGGTGGCTAGCTGAGGTTAAGGCAAACAACACTTTAAAGGTCATTTTATGTTGCTGTGATGACGTGTCTGACTAAATGAGGCTTTCCGTGGCCAAAGTAAAGTTTCTCACAGTTATCTTATCTTAACTGATAATTAAGGTCACAACGAAATCGTATTTTGAAAGTCAGGTTGCTGTATTAACCTCAGACCATGTGAGTTGTTTTTATGTCCAAACTTGTTTCCCAGTTATGTAATGTTTCCCTAGCAATCTCTCTTATATTAATCTAATATCACTGGAAAACTGATGTCAACGAAAAATCTAGCTTTTAAAGCCATTTATCTTTTTTGACAACCTGTCTGACCAAATGAGGCTTTCTGTGGTCAAATTATATCTGTTTCAAAAATCTGATGTCACTGGAAAATGGAAGTAGTAGGCAAAAAAACGTTAAAAGTTATTTTATTTTCCGTGATTACTTCTCTGACTAAATGAGGCTTTCTGTGGCTAAGAAACAACAATCTGACAAGTTGACCTCTTTCGAACTTTGAAAAGTAATTTTAATGTTGTTGTGTTAACCAAATGAGACTTTGTATTAGCTTTTGACTCGTTTCATTGTTATATACAAAGGTATACAATGTATGTTCAAACAAAGCCGGGAATAAACCTGGCTGCACCAATTTAAAAATATCTTCTATGCAATTTCTTGAAGCACTTTTTGTTGAAAAAGTTATTTTTAGACAGTTTGTTCATGTTGGTGTTATGGTTTGTTTAAATAAAGGCACATTTTATTACATAATTCTTTCCCATAAGTTCTGTGTGTTAAAAAGAAGAGCTGCCTAAAACTAACTGATCCACTTTGAATATGTCTATAATAAAGATTTGTTTTATTGCTGTGATGGCCTGAGTGATTAAAATAACTTTTTGTTGAAAATTTTGTTATATAGCCCTTGAAACAAAATACATTACGCCAAAGCAGCTGAAGCACATTGATAAGCGAAGCAAAGTCTATAATAAACGCAGTTGATCATTTAATTCTGTGATGTCATACTGTTCAATTAAAATACGGATTCATTTCCTATCAATATCGCTGTAAAGGAAGTAACTCCAACTAAGCAAGCCAGAGACGACATCCGAACGGAACCAAAACTCCTACAGACAGAATGGAGAAAAACCAAAGAGATCATAACAGGAGATTGAAAAGTGTTTAAAATAAATTTTAAGAGTTTTCACAGTTAGTTTAATATAACACTTAGAAAGGTGTTGTCCGCAATGAAATGTGCAGTTAGTACTTCCGATCAACAAATTGGAAAAAGTGTCTAAAATATATCTTCAGAGTGGTGGAGTTATTTTGAGAAAACACTTAGTTTTAACACATGAAAGTGTTAGAAACGCGTAATTAGATTAGATAAGATTAGATTCAACTTTATTGTCATTGCACATGTAGTATATGAAATGCAATGACCTAACAGCCGATTTTAAAAAGCTTCTAATAGCAATTTTCAGAGAGGTGCAGTTAGTTTTAAACAGTGCATCGTTTTAACACACAGAACATTTAGGATATGACGTTTATCAAAGAAACCATAACACGAGTATGTTAAAGTGTATAAAAAGGGTATTTAAGTGATTTCTCACTCAAACAAACGGCAGTTAGTTTGAGAAATATCTTCGTTTTAACACATGTAATTGTTTGGATATGAGGTTTATCAAGGAAACTTGCTTTTGGTCAATCATAACAGGAGGATGAAAACATGTCTAAAATATATGCTCAGAGTGGTGCAGTTATTTTGAGAAAACACTTCGTTTAAACACAAGAAAGTGTAAGAAAGGCATTATGAGCTTAAAGCAGATCTTAAAGAGTGTCTTTTTAGGTACTTCAGTGTATTAAAAATGAATGTCAGTATAACATTTTAAAACAATGCGCTTTTTCAAACTAATAATTGCATTCTTCTTAAAATTCCTTTAGATACTTGCTTTCCTTTTTCCTGTCTT
The DNA here is from genome assembly GCA_033220385.1 of Triplophysa yarkandensis. Taxonomy (NCBI): domain Eukaryota; kingdom Metazoa; phylum Chordata; class Actinopteri; order Cypriniformes; family Nemacheilidae; genus Triplophysa; species Triplophysa yarkandensis. The sequence continues at coordinate 718,764 of CM065677.1, read as the reverse complement.
GGTCTAGTTACTAAAAGCTCATTTTATTGCAGAACACACGTTTCTAAGATTTCCATGTGTTAAAACGAAGTGTTTTCTCAAAATAACTTCACCACTCATAAAATGTATTATAGACACCTTTACATCCTGCTGTTCAAAACTACATCCGACCACTCTGAAACTGGCTTTTAGATACGTATTTTACCATTATTTTCTGAATGACTAAATGCACATTTAATTTCAAATGATTTGTTCCTAGTCGGTACAAGTGTTAAAATTAAGCACGTACTCAAACTAAATTCACAAATCTGATAAAGAATTTAAGACAATACGATATGACAGTCATACTGCTGTTAGGCTCTCTGTGACTGAAAGCAAGTTTCATGGGAAACATTATACCAATAAATCAAATTGAATGGCAGATCAACCGTTTCTAACGGTCGCATTGTGTTAAAACGAAGAGTTTTCTCGAACTGCTGCAGCACTGTTAAAATGAATTTTATAAACTTTACAGTACTCATGTGAATGTCTGAGTGACTAAAAGCAAGTTTCATGGAAAACCATAATACCAATAAAGCACATTTCATTGCAGATCAAACGTTTCAATCCATGTGTTAAAACGACGCGCTTTCTCAAACTAACTGCACAACTTTGAAAATAAATTTGAGATGCATCTTATATATTCCATTATGGTCTGAGTGATTGAAAGCTACTTTAATTGAAAGATGTCTTTCCCTCACAGTTTTAAAACAAAGTCCTTTCTCAAAGTAGTTACTGCAACCTTCTTACAGAGACCTCTAGATACTGTTTCCTTGTGCTGTTATGGTCTGATTGACTGAAAGCAAGTTTCATGGAAAAAACATTATACCTGACAGTTCTCCGTGTTGATATAAGGCGCTTTTCTCAAACTAACTGCATTTTCCTAAAAATACCTGCAGACAACTGTTTTTCTACTGCGGTTTTGGTCTTAGTGACTAAAATCACATGTCATTGCAGATCACACGTTTCTAATGTTTCAATGTTTTAAAACGATGCGCTTTCTCAAATTAACTGCAGAGCTCGGAAAATGTATTAAAAACAATTTTTGAAAATCCTTTTATGGTCTAATTACCTAAAGGAATAGTTCATTACAATCTATATGTTCCTAACTGTTACATGTCTTAAAATTAAGTCCTTTCCAAATTAACTGTAACAATCTTAAAATCTACTTTATAAAATCTTTCATCCCCCTGTTATTGGGCCGATTGACTAAAAGCAAGTTCCATTGAAAAACATTATACCTGATAGTTCTATGTTTTAAGATAACGCGCTTTCTCAAACTAACTGTATTTTCCTAAAAATACCATCAGACACTTGTTTTCTTTGACTGCAGCATTGGTCCGAGCAACTAAAAGTAAATTTCACTGCAGATAACACGTTTCTAACATGTCAATGTTTTAAAACGATGCGCTTTCTCAAACTAACTGCACAACTCTGCAAATATATTTTTTGGACATCGTTTTATGGTCTATTAACTAAATGTAAATTTCATTGCAAACTATATGTTCCTAACTGTTGCATGTCTTAAAATTAAGCACATCTAAACAGTAACAATCTTAAAATGTACTTTATACAGGTTATGGTCCTCCTGTTATGGTCTGACTGACAAAAGCAAGTTTCATTGATCAAAGTCATATCCTTACTGTTCTGTTTGTTAAAACGACACCCTCTTTAAAACTAACTGCACCTCTCTGAAAATTGCTATCAGACGCTTTTTAAAATCGGCTGTTAGGTCATTGCGCGTTTCTAAAACTTTCATGTTTAAAACTTCGTTTTTCTTCAAAATAACTGCACCACTCTGAAGATATATTTTGGACACTTTTTCCAATATGTTGTTATGATCGGAAGTACTAACTGCACATTTCATTGCAGACAACACCTTTCTAAGTGTTATATTTAACTAACTAAAACACTCTTAAAATGTCTTTTAAACACTTTCACTCCCCTGTTATGATCTCTTTGAATGAAAGTAAGTTTCATTCAAAAACTTTCACCCTGTCAGTAAAACAATGCGCTTTTTTTTAAACAAATTGCATTCTTCTTAAAATTCCTTTAGATACTTCCTTTCCTTTTTCCTGTCTTGGTCACGTTACTAAAAGCTCATTTCATTGCAGAACACACGTTTCAAACATTTCCATGTGTTAAAACGAAGTGTTTTTTCAAAATTACTTCACCACTCATAAAATGCATTTTAGACACTTTTACATCCTGCTGTTTTAAAACTACCTCCACTCACTCTGAAACTGGGGTTCATACACTTCTTAACTGCACCACTCTGAAGATATATTTTGGACACTTTTTCCAATATGTTGTTATGATCGGAAGTACTAACTGCACATTTCATTGCAGACAACACCTTTCTAAGTGTTATATTTAACTAACTAAAACACTCTTAAAATGTCTTTTAAACACTTTCACTCCCCTGTTATGATCTCTTTGAATGAAAGTAAGTTTCATTCAAAAACTTTCACCCTGTCAGTAAAACAATGCGCTTTTTTTTAAACAAATTGCATTCTTCTTAAAATTCCTTTAGATACTTCCTTTCCTTTTTCCTGTCTTGGTCACGTTACTAAAAGCTCATTTCATTGCAGAACACACGTTTCAAACATTTCCATGTGTTAAAACGAAGTGTTTTTTCAAAATTACTTCACCACTCATAAAATGCATTTTAGACACTTTTACATCCTGCTGTTTTAAAACTACCTCCACTCACTCTGAAACTGGGGTTCATACACTTCTTGTATTCTGCCATAATGGTCTGAATGACTAAGTGCACATTTCATTGCAAATTATTTGTTCCTAGCTGTTACAAGTGTTACAAAATTAAGCACTTTCTCAAAAAAACTGTAACAATCTTAAATTATACTTTATACAGGTTTTTATCCTCCTGTTATTGTCTGATTTACTAAAAGCAAATTTCCTTGATAAACGTCATATCCCAACAGTTCTCTTTGTTGAAACAACTTGGTTTCCCTCTTGCCTTGGTTCAGTTACTAAAAGCAAATTTTCTGCAGAATACAGGTATCTAAAATTTCCATGTGTTAAAACGAAGTGTTATATCAAAATATGTACAACACTCTTAAAATGTATTTAGACACGTATACATTATCCTTTTATTCTTCTGAGAGACTCAAATCAAGTTTCATTTAAAATCGTGATACCAGTTCTGTGTGTTAAAACGAAGTGCTGTTTAAAATTAACTGAGAGTTGCTATTAGACAGTTTTAAAATCTGCTATTTAATTGAAAAACATAATGTTAAAGCACATTTCATCGCAGATGAAATGACGCGTTTTCACAAACTAACCGCAAACTTTGAAAATACATTTTGGACGCCTCTTACATACTTCCAAGTTATGGTTTGAGTGACTGAAAGCAAGTTTTATTGAAAAATGTCATACCCTCACAGTTTTTAAACAAAAGTTCTTTCTCAAATTAACTGCACAATTGTATTTAGACACTTTTCAACATCCGTTTATGGTCTGATTGACTAATTGAATATTTCATCGCAAACCTTATTTTCCTAATTGTTACATGTCTTAAAATTAAGCACTTTCTCAAACTAACTGTAAAACTCTTATATATTTCATACACGTTTTCATACTCCTGTTATGGTCTGAGTGACTAATAGCAAGTTTCATTGATAAACTTCATATCCTAACAGTTCTGTGTGTTACAAAGATGCGCTGTTTAAAACCAACTGCACCTCTCTGAAAATTGCTATTAGACTAATATCGTATTAGGTCATCACGCGTTTCTAACACTTTCATGTGTTAAAACGAAGTGTTTTCTCAAACTAACTGAACCACTCTTCTCCTGTTATTTTTATAAGGGCAAAACCTTATACCCTAACAGTTCTGCGTTTTGAAACACATCGCTTTCTCACAATAACTGCATTATTCTTAAAAAGACCTTTTGACACTTGTTTTACTTTTGATATATAGGTCGGGGTGTCTTAAAGCATAATCCTATGGAGGTCACAGGTTTTTAACATTTCCATGTGTTAAAAAGAAGCACTTTGTTAAACTAATTGCAGTTTGCAGTTTTAAAGCTCAAACTAATTACAATCTTCTCAAAACATATTTAGACACTTGTGTCCTTCTGCTGTGTTGGTCTTAGTGACAAAAGAACAAAGAAGCTCCCATTCCATCTAGCTGAAACACGGTGAAATTAACTTTTAGACAGTCTTTTTATGAGTAATTAAAAGCACTTTTTGATGCAGAAGTACTTCCCTAACAGTTTTTTGTGTTTAAAAGGAGCGCTTTCTCACACTAACTACACCCACCACGAAAATTGATTTAGACAGTTTTTTTCATATGGTTGTTATGGAATGGGTTATTAATAGTAAGTTTAAATATAAAAGTCTTTTTTTCTCCGAAGAAGCTTCTTCTAGAGCAAATTGCACCAACTCTAAAACCGTCTTGCAAACAGCTTTGTCTTATTTATGTTATGGTCTGCTTGGTCAGACGCACTGCGGGCTAAGTAAGGATATATTTGGCTACTCTGATGATCTGACAAACTGATGTAAATTAAACCTTTAAAGGTCCCTTTCTGGGACTTACTCTTGTCCCATACATTTATCTGATTTTGCAGCTAAACTGAGCCAAATCATCACAACCAAATCACACTTTAAAAGTAATCCCATGTCACCTGTATTTCTGTGACCAAACAGAAATAAATGTTCATTTAATTTTTTTTATTTTCAGAATGTTATCCTAAAATAACCTGAACTCACTGGCAAACTAATATCAAACTTTAAAATTGATTTTTTGTTATATTTTTATGACCTGTACATGTTTAATGACTTTAAAAATATCTGGCCGATGGGGTCGATAAGAGTCGATGGGGTTTTTTATCATATATATTGGCCAAAAGAAGGTGCACCCAAATTACAATCTCTGCAAATAAATGAGGCTGTCTCTGGGTGAACTAGGGAACATTTTAAATTGCACCTTAAAAGGAATTTAATTTTACTGCGTTTACTTGTCTTACAAAATGATGTGATTTTATTTTGCTTTTTTAACCTGATTGACGAAATTAGGGTTATCCCATATCCTATACAGTCCTATGATCTCATTAGAAACTATGGTAAAAGGCATTTTACATTTTGAAATTCATTTCATTTTCTGTGTCGATCTGTTATACCAAATGAGTCTTTCGGTGGAAAAACTGTATCTAACCAACCTCAGTGGCAGACATCTATCACAGGCAAATAAAACTTTACAGTTTTATCCTGCAAAATTATGATTTCACTGGCAAACTTATACCAGAAGCCAATCAAAAATACCTACTATGGGCCTGCGATGAAATTTGTGATCAAATCAGTGTTTTCTTTGGCAGACTTATGTACATTACAATGATCTTATTTTAAAGGTAAACCTGGAAAAATGATCCATTACACCTTAAAAGTCGTTGACTTGTCTTACCAAAGTAGGTTTTAGGTGGCCAAACTCATTCCCTTCAAGTAGTGTGATTTCACAGACAAATGCGGATCAGAAGCCAAAGTTCAGTACAACTGAATCAGGCCGAAAGGAGCACATGAAGAAGAATTACGTATTCTATCAAGAGCTCTATCCCAGAAATCCTCCCCAAATTCCACACCCAGCTCCTTCTACCAGGCAGCAGCACGTTAATAGCATTGTTGATATTAAATGACAGAAGAGTCCAATAAATGTTGGAAACCAGTGACCTCTGATTAGGTTGGAGTCTAAAGAGGTTTTCCCCAAGGCTGCTCAGAGGGCTTAGTGGGGAAATTAGAAAATTATTTTAAGACACTGTGCCTTATTTGGAAGTATCTAAATAATCATGAGAAGCAGATAGGTCTGTGAAGCTACCAAAAATTCCGCCTATGTATAAGTTATTGATTGTCTGAACACCATTTATCTCCCACAATTGAAACGCAGTGTCTAGATTAGAAGGTGGAAAAAGATGATTGCGGGCTATTGGCATAAGAGTCGATGGGGAGTGTGACTTAAAATGGCTCCTGAATTGATACCAGATTTTCAAGGAGTTATAGACAATTTGGTTGTCTGTGTAACGAGAAGGAGATGTTGGAAGTAATGAGAAGAGAAGGGCTGGGGGAGAGAACGACACACATGATGTCAACTTAAGTTGGCACCACTAGGGATGGGGGTTACGTACCCAGAACAGAAGTTTATGGATGTTTGCAGCCCAGCAGTAATAAATAAAATTTAGCAAAGATTATATATCAGATTGAGAAAGCGGGAGAGCCCTTGAGTTGATGGGGAGACATTCACTATTTTGTAGATTTAGCTGGAATCCGGAAAAGGAGCCAAAATTTTGTAATAAGGACAGAATATTGGGTAACTAAGAAAGAGGATCAATAATGTACAAAAGTAAATCATCCGCATACAACGCAAGCCTGTGTTAAACACCCTTAAGGATTATCCCCAGGAATGAGGTTGACCTCATGAAAGCTTAGGAGAGGGGCTCTATCGCAATAGCAAAAAGCAAGGGAGAGAGTGGGCAACCCTGACGAGTACCATGGAATGGATTAAAATATTCAGACCTGGTATTATTGGTGTTGACAGGGGCATAGGGTGAGGTGTACAGGAGGCGTATCCAGGATATGAGTACATCTCCAAAGCCAAACCTCCTCAGAACCGTAAAAAGGTATTCCCACTCAACTCCCAGAGAGATGACTACTTCAGGAAGTTTACATGTTTCTTTGTATTAGATAATATTAAACAGGGTTTTGATATTGAAAAATGAATGTCCTCCTTTTATAAAAAAAAGTCTGGTCCTCAGATATTATACAGGGAAGAACATTCTCAATGCGGTTAGCTAGCAGCTTGGCTAGGACCTTAGAATCAGCATTGAGGAGACTGATGGGCCTGTAAGAGCCAAACAGATCAGGGTCTCTCCCTTCCTTTGACAGAAGAGAAATTGAAGCCTGTCTAAGCGTTGGGGGGAGTGAACATTTCTCCAGTGACTTCTCAAATACAGAAAGAAGTAATGGAGCAAACTGAGTATGAAATTTCTTAAAAAACTCCAGGGGACCAGAGGTTTTCGCCATATTGCAATGAAATGATAGAACACAAAACCTCATCCAAATGCATATGGCCATCCATTTGATCAGCTAGAGTGGACTGTTTATTGGGGATATCGAAGTAATTGAGGAAATGGATTCTATTATCAGAGTTGGGCAGGAAGTCCGAGGAGTAAAGAGAAGAATAGTAAAACTTGAAAGTAGTGTTTACCTCAACAGGGTCGATAGTTAACGTACCAGACATGTTTTTTATCTGTGGAATAGTGGCCTTATCACCATATTCATAGTTATAACCACAAGAATTCAGCATTAACCTCTCAGCTACTCCAGTCGACAGGGGGTCAAACTCCGCCTGAAGGTCAAGGCGCCGCTAATAGAGTTCAGGAGATGGGTTCAGTGTATACTGACGATAAATGTCGAGAATGGCATTGGAAAGGTCTGTCTGTTTAGCTTTCCTAACTTTATTTTCATATGATGAATCTGATATAATGTATCCGCTAAGGTAGGCTTTGAGGGTTTCCCAGAGTAAAGACTAAGATGTGCCTGGAGTGTTGTTTTTTGCAAGGAAATTGTCAATTCTTGAAGAAATTCTCTCAGAGAAAGAGGAGTCAGATGAAAGTAAGGAGTTCAGTCTCCATGGGGGTCGGTGCGCGCGGTGATATTTCAAGTTAATATCAATAAGCAAGGGAGCATGATCTGAAATAACTATGGGTCAATAATAAGTGTTTGTGACCTTTGGTAGTAGAGAGCCATCAACAAAGAAGTAGGCCATGCAAGGAAATGTATTGTGGACATGAAAGAAGAAAGAGTATTCTCTTGCTAGAGGATGGTTAATTCTCCAAGGGTCACTTTATTTATGTTGTGACGTGAAAGGCCTTGAACATAGCAGATGGAGCATTAGTTCGAACACTGGATCGGTACAGCACAGGGTTGACAACACAGTTTAAGTCTCTACCAAATATTAATTAATGGGTGTTCAGGTTTGGAATCTGCGCTAAGAGGTCATTAGCAAATTCCAAATTATCGAATTTAGGGGCATTTACAATCAACAGAATAACAGGTGTATGGTTGATGGAGCCTACTATGATTAAATATCTACCATTTTTGTAAACTATAACCTTTTTTTGGGAATTTTTTTAATTAAAGTGGCAACTCCTCTGGCCCTGGAGTCAGAATTAGAATGAAAATAAAGCGGAAGTTGTAACTATGGGATTACAAATTTAAGAATCTTCTTAATATATGCAGATCCAATACTTAGAAATAGAATAACATGAAATACTAAGGTAATGTGTATTGTATTTAGCATTTAAGGTAAACAAGATGACATCAGACAAATGCTGATCTCAAACAGAGTTTGTAGCAAAAGGTTCCTGCCAGTTCCAATTCTCTTATTGTAAGTCAAATGAGCCTGATTACGGAGACTGTTACCTTGTGTTTGTACAGGCTTTTGGTGCCTGTTCCCTAATCTTTGAGTAGTTATAATAATTGGATTAGGAATGGTGTATGTGAGGCATTTGGCTTTCCCTGAATACTTAATATACATGCTTTTTTGGGGATCATCACATAGGGAACCTAATCTCCATTTCTGGGCACTGCCCCCTATATGTAAAAACTTCAATGTATCACTGCCTTATAAAGACTTTTGATGACTGCAGTGCCACGCAGCGCATTCTCAATAAAGAACTCTGCTGAAGATACCCAAGAGTCTCCTGGTCTTCGCTTCTGAGTTTCCAACAGTCCCAAACACGCAGGTAAGTCTCCTGCAGAAAAGCGACATCTACCTTCAATAGTTTTAAGTGGGAAAACACTCATTCATTCCTTTCACATTACAGCTCAAGAATCTTAAGGAAATATCATTTTTAACATAATCTTCCATACCTTAAATCAGAGTGAATGAAAAAGCAAAATGAGTATGAGAAGTAGGCTGGAAATAGAGCATACATGTTCAAACCTAGCAAAAACCAAAGGGCATCAGTTAGGAGGGGTAAAGTTAGATCAATCACCATATGATCAAACAGCTGAAACGTTAACCACATCGAATCAAAGTACATAGATAAAGAAATAAACACATACAAAAAAGGACACACATACACACGCTCACACAGGTATCCCTGTCTCCCTCCCCCAGTCCCTAAATCTCCCTCCCCATTCGAGAGAGATTGTGGGAGAACTCTTCATTTGATTCGATGCATCTAAAAGACAAAACAAGTCTCCTCTAATGAACAGAGAGGCTCCCCGGTGAAAAAATACACAACATCCCGCATTTAAACTGCCGGCTCAAAAGGGTTTTTATCTCGCTCTGTGTAACTTGGTAACATTGTTGCAGCACTCGTTCACCTATTGTTGTATCGGCTATTTACCGCTTCATTGTCTCCTCGACTATTGTAAGTCGCTTTGGATAAAAGCGTCTGCTAAATGCCTAAATGTAATGTAATGTAATGTAAACTATCTTATTTACCTCACAACATCCCTGCAATAATCAGGCTAGAAATGCATTGGCTGGATTCAGTTAGGAGGGGTAAAGTTAGATCAATCACCATATAATCAAACAGCTGAGACGTTAACCACGTCAAATCAAAGTATATAGATAAAGAAATAAACACATACAAAAAAGGACACACATACACACGCTCACACAGGTATCCCTGTCTCCCTCCCCCAGTCCCTAAATCTCCCTCCCCATTCGAGAGAGATTGTGGGAGAACTCTTCATTTGATTCGATGCATCTAAAAGACAAAACAAGTCTCGTTCTCGTTCACCTATTGTTGTATCGGCTATTTACCGCTTCATTGTCTCCTCGACTATTGTAAGTCGCTTTGGATAAAAGCGTCTGCTAAATGCCTAAATGTAATGTAATGTAATGTAAACTATATTTTTTTTACCTCAGAACATCCCTGCAATAAACAGGCTAGAAATGCATTGGCTGGATTTAGAACAGCCACATAATACAGCTCAATCAACTTTAGCTTGGAATTCTCAGTCAATAAACAAATGCAAAGAGCACTTAAAATAACCAATACATGTTGTAACATATTAGAAGGCCCAACCCTTGGGCAAGTTCACCCTGAAAGAAATTTCCTGTCAAACCAGCTCTGAGCAGTAAGTATGTTGAAGTATATTTACAAACTGTTACATATGAAAAATCGGTTGTTGTATCGGCTATTTACCGCTTCATTGTCTCCTCGACTATTCTAAGTCGCTTTGGATAAAAGCGTCTGCTAAATGACTAAATGTAAATGTAATGTAATGTAAAAATCTGGAGCCCTCTCCACCTGCATCCTTTTCGCTCACATGCTCAACCGCAACTCCTCGCTACCAAAGTAAGTTTTATTTGACCAAACTCATATTCCTTCAAGTAGTGCTACTTCACAGGCAAACTTGGATCAGAAGCCAATTAAAGTTTAAAAGCAATTTAAGGTTGCTCTGATGACCTGTCATATCAAATAAGGCATTACGTCCCTCAGAGAATTCCAATTTTACTGGCAAACTGAGGTAACAACCAAAATTACACTTTCGAAGTCATTTCAATTTCGGTGATGACTTGTCTGACCAAATGAAGCTTTCCATGACCAAACTCTTATCCCTTGAAGTAATTTAATTTCACCTGAAAAATGATGTCAGAAGAAAACTGATGTTAGAGAAAATGAACCTTTTGACGATATTTCATTTACTTTGATGACCCATCTTACCACAGGTAAATGATCTTTTAAAGTCAAATTCATTTATCTTAAAAAAATATGATCTTACTAGCAAACTGATATCAAGGGCCAATCAAATTCATGTTCCTGTCTTTACATGTATGACCAAATGAGTTTTTCCTTTAGCAAATTCACATCCCTTCCAATAATGTTATTTTACATGTAAACTAGAGAATATTTTAAATTGCACCTTAAAACTAATTTAATGTTACCGCGTTTACTTGTTTTACCAAATTAGATGATTTCATTTGACTGTTTTTACCTGATTGACCAAATTAGGTGGTTTTTCTGATGACATGTCTGACCAAATAAGGCTTTCTATGGCCAAATTAATGGCATAAACAGTAATACTTTCCCATCGGAAAACTACACTAGGTTACAGTCTAATTACACTACAAAACTCATTTCAATTAGGCTTAACCGGCCAATCTAATATCCCATACAGTCATATAATATTACTGAAAACTAAGGTAAAAGGCATTTTACACATTATAAAAGCTTTGCTTATGTCCCTTATAATGATAATATATTACACGTATACCTGGAATGTGACAAATCATGACTTAAAAATCTAGTGTCTAGTTGTCTTACCAAAGTAGGTCTGAGGTGGCCAAACTCATGTCCTTTCAAGTTATGTGATTTCATAGACAAACTCGTATCAGAAGCCCTTTAAAGTATAAAAGTGATTTCAGGTTGCTCTGATGACCTGTCAGACCAGATAAGGCCTACCTCCCTCAGAGTAATCTGATTTTATTTGAACACAAATCATGACTTAAAAATCTAGTGTCTAGTTGTCTTACCAAAGTAGGTCTGGGCTTTACAATATTTGTAAAGCCCAGATACATGGCAACAGAAAGACTAATTTGGTAACATAAAATGAATTTTAAAATTTTATTTGCCTGTGATATTAGTTAGTGTCAGTGAGTTCAGATTATTGTGGGGAAAAGAGTTTGGCTACATAAAGCCTCATTTGATCAAAGTAAATTAAATTACATCAAAAGTTTAATTTGCTTGCAACCTCAGTTTGCCGCTGACATCAATTTGCAAGTGAAATTAGATTACTTCTAGGGAGAAGAGTTTGGCAATGCAAATCCTCATTTTTGGTCAAACAAGTGAAAATTAAATGACTTCTAAAATTTACTTTGCTTGTTACCTAAACATAAAAATGAAAGCAAGAATCTTAAGGAATTTTAAGAAGAATGTAGGTCAGGAATTCAATTAGTTTGAGCGGCTTGTTGTTCAATGGAACTTGCTTTTAGTCCCCAAGACCATAACAGCAGATTGTAAAAAGTGTCTTAAGGGAATATTCAAAGCCTAAGTAGGTCAGACTCAATAGGTCAGTAGCCAAATTAAAATTTTACATTCAGATGTGGTTCCTTTGGTGTCAAAATAAGGCATTTGGGACAAATCACATGTCAAAAGTCAATTTCCTACTGACCTATTGAGTCTGACCTACTTAGGCTTTGAATATTCCCTTAAGACACTTTTTACAATCTGCTGTTATGGTCTTGGGGACTAAAAGCAAGTTCCATTGAACAACAAGCCGCTCAAACTAATTGAATTCCTGACCTACATTCTTCTTAAAATTCCTTAAGATTCTTGCTTTCCTTTTTATGTTTAGGTCTAGTTACTGTTTATTGCAGAACAGATGTTACTATCAATTTCATGTGTAAACGAAGTGCTATCTCAAACTATCTGTACTCCTGATAAAATGTATTTTAAACACTTATTTCCTCTTTTGTTATGATCTCTGTGAATGAAAGCAAGTTTCATTCAAAAACATTTTTCCCTTTCAGGTCTAGATAAGAAAACAAAGCGCTTTCTCAAACTAACTGCATTCTTCTTAAAATTCCTTAAGATACTTGCTTTCCTTTCCATGTTTTGGTCTAGTTACTGTTTTATTGCAAACATTCGTTTCTAACACTTCGATGTATTTTAGGCAAGTTATCACACTCCTGTTTAAAACAACCTCCACCTTTTTGTTCTTATGGTCTGACTGACTAAATAAATGCACATTTCATTGCAAATTATGTCTTCCTTACTGTTAAATATGTTAAAGTTGAGCACTTACTCAAACATAATGCACGATTCTGAAAAAGAAACATTTGAAACATTAAGCCAATGAGATATTACAGTCACACTGCTATTATGCTCTCTGTCACTGAAAACAAGTTTCATGGAAAAACATTATAACAATATAGCAGATTTCATTGCTTATCCAACGTTTCGAACAGTTCCATGTGTTTAAAACGACGCGTTTTTACAAACTAGTTACATGTGCTAAAAAATTTAGCACTTTTGTAAACTAACTGCACCAATCTGAAAATGACATTGAGACGATTTTTTTTCATTCTTCTGTTATGGTCTCTGTGACTGAAAGTAATTTTCTTGGAAAAACATTATAAATTTCTAAGAGTTCCTTAAGTAAAAAATAATAACTTTTTTTACCTTGCTGTTCCTCTCTTAAAATGTATTTTTTCATCCTCCTGTTTATTGTCTGACTTACAAAAAGATAGTTTAATTTAAAACGTCATGATAACAGTTCTGAGTGTTAAAACTACACGCTTTTTAATGCCAACGGCACCACTCTGAACATTTATTTTAGACAATTTATTCATTTCACTGTTATGGTCTGAATGAATAATTCCATATTTCATTCCAGAACACACGTTTCTAATATTTCAATTTGTTAAAAGCAATGTTTTCTCAAACTATCTGTACCACTCTTACATAGTTATTTGGACACGTTTTTCATCTTACTCTAATAGTGTAAGTGACTAAAAGCAAGTTTCATTGAACAACAAGCCCCTTTCTCAAACTAACTGCATTCTTCCTATAAAGCCTTTTAAACACTTGTTTTCCTTTTTCTTTTTCTGGTGAGTGACTAAAAGCACATTTTATTGCAGAATACATGTTTCTAACATTTGCATGTATTAAAACGTAGTGTTTTCTCATAATAACTGCAACACTCTTAAAATGTATTTAGACATGTTTACATCCTCATGTAATGCTCTAAATGACTACAAGCAAGTTTCATTAGAAACGTTATATCTTAAAAGTTCTGTGTTTTAACGAAGCGCTGTTTGAAACTAACTGCATCATTCTTAAATTGCTCTTAGACTCTTTTGAAATCTGTTGTAAGGTCATCAGGGTTCTTACAATTCCTTGGTTAAAACGAAGTGTTCAAACTTACTGCACGGGAACCTTTTAAAATCTGCTGTAATGACCTGAATTACTAATTGCACATTTCAATGCAGACAACACCTTTCTTAATGTCCTCTCAAACTAACTGAACCACTCCTTAAATTTATTTTAAACACTTTTATCACTCTCCTGATATCTGTGAATGAAAGGAAGTTTCCTTCAAAACATTTTACCTTGCCAGATTTACGTTTTAAAACAAAGCGCTTTCTCAAACTAAATGTATCCTTTTTAAATTTCCTTTAGAGACTTGCTTTCCTTTTGCTGTTTTGGTCTAGTTACTAAAAGCACACTTCATTGCAGAATACACGTTTTTTACATTTCCATGTCTTAAAACGAAGTGTTTTCTCAAAATAACTGCACCGCTCTGTAAAAGTTTTTAGACATGTTTACATCCTCCTCTTACGGTCTGAGTGACTAATAAAAAGTTCAATTGAAAGACGTAATGACTTTACAATTCTGTTAGATTATGACGTTGTTTACAACTACCTCTGTAAGACATTACAGTCATACGGTTGTTATGCTCTCTGGGACTGAAAGCAAGCTTCATTGAAAAAAATGACACATATGAAGCACATTTTATTGCAGAATAAACGTTTCCAGGAGTTCCATATGTTAAAATTAAGTGTTTTCTCAAACTAACCCAACCATTCGTAAATTGTATTTTAGACACTTTTACAATCTGATGTTATGATATCAATGAAAACTATTCAATGAAAGTTTCAATGAAAAAGATTATACCCTGACAGGTTCTGTGTTTGAAACCAAAGCACTTTCTCAATCTAACTTGAATCTTTTAAAAAGACCTTAAGACAAGTTTTCTTGCTGATTTGGTCAGAGTGACTAATTACACATTTCGTTGCATGTGAAACGATTTTAATGTTCCATGTGTTAAAATTGAGCACTTTCGGAAACTAACTGCACCAATCTGAAAAAGACATTATGCTTATGCTGTTATGGTCCTTGTGACTGAAAAGCAAGTTTCTTGTAAAACCATTATACGCTGATAGTTCCAAGTTTTTGAACAAAGCGCTTTCTCAAACTAACTTTTCCTTTATCTGTTTTGGTCCAAGTGTCTAAAGCTCATTAAATTGAAGACCGCACGTTTCTAGGACTGAAAGCAAGTTTTGTTTTGAAAAACGTCATAACCTATAATTTCCGGCGTTAAAACAACGCGCTTTCTCAAACTAACTACATTCTTCTTAAATTTCCTTTAGATACTTGCTTCCCTTTCTCTGTCTTAGTGTAGTTACTTAAAGCTCATTTTATTGCAGAACCCACGTTTCTAACATTTACCTTGGTTCAAACGAAGTGTTTTCTGTAACTAACTGTGCTACTCTTAAATTGTATTTCTGACACTTTTTTTAATCCTCCTGTTATGTTCCGTGGGACTGAAAGAAAGTTTCATTGTTACCAACAATACATTACATTAATACATTATACACCGACAGTTCTGTGTTTTTAAAACAAACCGCTTTCTCAAACTAACTGAAATCTTTTAAAAAGACAATAAGACACTTTTTCGTTTTGCAGCTTTCGTCAGAGTAACTCAAAATCACTGCACCACTCTTAAAATGTATTTTAGACACGTTTACATGCTCATGTTTAAAACTACCTCTGAAACTGGCTTCCACACACTCCTTGCGTTATGGTCTGATTGACTAAATGAATATTTCATTACCAACTATATGTTCCTAACTGTTACATGTCTTAAAATTAAGCACATTATCAAAATAACTGTAACCATCTTAAAAAAGAGACACGTTTTCATCCTCTTGTTATGGTCTGAGTGACGTAAAGCAAGTTTCATTGTTAAACGTCATATCTTATCAGTTCTCTATGTTAAAACGACGAGTTGTTTAAAACTAACTGCACCTCTCTGAGAACTGCTATTAAGACACTTTAAAATCTACTGTTAGGTCATCACGTGTTTCTAACACTTTCATGTGTTAAAACGAAGTGTTTTCTCAAAATAAATTAACCACTCCGAACAAATTTCAGACACTTTTTACAATCCGCTGTTATTATTGGAAGTACTAACTGCACATTCATAGCAGACAACACCTTTCTAAATGTCCTCTCAAACTAACTGAACCACTCCTTAAATGTATTTTAAACACTTTTTTCACTCTCCTGTTATGATATCTGTGAATTAAAGCAAGTTTCCTCAAAACCATTTTACTCTGCCAGTTTTACGTTTTAAAACAAAGCGCTTTCTCAAACTAACTGTATCCATTTTAAAATTCCTTTAGAGACTTGCTTTCCGTTTGCTGTTTTGGTCTAGTTACTAACAGCACATTTCTTTGCAGAATACACGTTTTTAACATTTCCATGTCTTAAAACGAAGTGTTTTCTCAAAATAACTGCACCGCTCTGTAAAAGTTTTTAGACACGTTTACATCCTCCTCTTATGGTCTGAGTGTCTAATAAAAAGTTCAATTGAAAGACGTGATGACTTAACAATTCTGTTAGATTATGACGTTATTTACAACTACCTCTGTAAGACATTACAGTCATACGGTTGTTATGCTCTCTGGGACTGAATGCCATCTCATTGAAAACAATGACACATACAAAGCACATTTTATTGCAGAATAAACGTTTTTAACATTTCCATGTCTTAAAACGAAGTGTTTTCTCAAAATAACTGCACCGCTCTGTAAAAGTTTTTAGACATGTTTGCATCCTCCTCTTACGGTCATCACGATTTAACAATTCTGTTAGATTATGACGTTGTTTACAACTACCGATGTAAGACATTACAGTCATACGGTTGTTATCCTCTCTGGGACTGAAAGCAAGCTTCATTGAAAACAATGACACATATGAAGCACATTTTATTGCAGAATAAACGTTCCTAACAGATCCATGTGTTAAAATGACGTGTTTTCTCAAACTAAGCAAACCATTCGTAAATTGTATTTTAGACGCTTCTTACAATCTGATGTTATGATATCAATGAAAACTATTCAATGAAAGTTTCAATGAAAAATATTATACCCTGACAGGTTCTGTTTTTGAAACCAAAGCACTTTCTCAATCTAACTTGAATCTTTTAAAAAGACCGTAACACACGTTTTCTTGCTGATTAGGTCAGAGTGACTAATTACACATTTCGTTGCATGTGAAACGATTTTTATGTTCCATGTGTTAAAATTGAGCACTTTCGGAAACAAAGTGCACCAATCTGAAAAAGACATTATGCTTATGCTGTTATGGTCCTTGTGACTGAAAAGCAAGTTTCTTGTAAAACCATTATACGCTGATAGTTCCAAGTTTTTGAACAAAGCGCTTTCTCAAACTAACTTTTCCTTTATCTGTTTTGTTCCAAGTGTCTAAAGAACATTAAATTGAAGATCACACGTTTCTAGGACTGAAATCAAGTTTTGTTTTGAAAAACGTCATAACCTATCATTTCTGTGCATTAAAACAACGCGCTTTCTCAAACTAACTGCATTCTTCTTAAATTTCCTTTAGATACTTGCTTCCCTTTCTGTTAGTGTAGTTGCTTAAAGCTCATTTTTTTGCAGAACCCACGTTTCTAACATTTACAAGGGTTGAAACGAAGTGTTTTCTGTAACTAACTGTGCTACCCTTAAATTGTAATTCTGACACTTTTTTTAATCCTCTTGTTATGTTCCGTGTGACTGAAAGAAAGTTTCATGGTTACCAACAATACATTACATTAATACATTATACACCGACAGTTCTGTGTTTTAAAACAAACCGCTTTCTCAAACTAACTGAAATCTTTTAAAAAGACAATAAGACACTTTTCGTTTTGCAGCTTTCGTCAGAGTAACTCAAAATCACTCCACCACTCCTAAAATGTATTTTAGACACGTTTACATGCTCATGTTTAAAACTACCTCTGAAACTGGCTTCCACACACTCCTTGCTTTATGGTCTGATTGACTAAATGAATATTTCATTACCAACTATATGTTTCTAACTGTTACATGTCTTAAAATTAAGCACATTATCAAAATAACTGTAACCATCTTAAAAAAGAGACACGTTTTCATCCTCTTATTATGGTCTGAGTGACGTAAAGCAAGTTTCATTGTTAAACGTCATATCTTATCAGTTCTCTATGTTAAAACGACGCGTTGTTTAAAACTAACTGCACCTCTCTGAGAACTGCTATTAAGACACTTTAAAATCTATTGTTAGGTCATCACGTGTTTCTAACACTTTCATGTGTTAAAACGAAGTGTTTTCTCAAAATAAATTAACCACTCCGAACAAATTTCGGACACTTTTTACAATCCGCTGTTATGATTGGAAGTACAAACTTGCACATTCATAGCAGACAACACCTTTCTAAATGTCCTCTCAAACTAACTGAACCACTCCTTAAATGTATTTTAAACACTTTTTTCACTCTCCTGTGTTATGATATCTGTGAATTAAAGCAAGTTTCCTCGAAACGATTTTACTCTGCCAGTTTTACGTTTTAAAACAAAGCGCTTTCATTCACTAACTGTTTCCTTTTTAAAATTCCTTTAGAGACTTGCTTTCCTTTTGCTGTTTTGGTTTAGTTACTAAAAGCACATTTCATTGCAGAATACACGTTTTTATCATTTCCATGTCTTCAAACGAAGTGTTTTCTCAAAATAACTGCACCGCTCTGTAAAAGTTTTTAGACACGTTTACATCCTCCTCTTATGGTCTGATTGACTAAAAAAAGTTCAATTGAAAGACGTGATGACTTAACAGTTCTGTTAAATTATGACGTTGTTTGCAACTTCCTCTGTAAGACATTGCAGTCATACAGTTGTTATGCTCTCTGGGACTGAAAGCAAGCTCATTGAAAACAATGACACATACAAAGCACATTTTATTGCAGAATAAACGTTTTTAACATTTCCATGTCTTAAAACGAAGTGTTTTCTCAAAATAACTGCACCGCTCTGTAAAAGTTTTTAGACATGTTTGCATCCTCCTCTTACGGTCATCACGATTTAACAATTCTGTTAGATTATGACGTTGTTTACAATTCCCGATGTAAGACATTACAGTCATACGGTTGTTATCCTCTCTGGGACTGAAAGCAAGCTTCATTGAAAACAATGACACATATGAAGCACATTTTATTGCAGAATAAACGTTCCTAACAGTTCCATGTGTTAAAATGACGTGTTTTCTCAAACTAACCAAACCATTCGTAAATTGTATTTTAGACGCTTCTTACAATCTGATGTTATGATATCAATGAAAACTATTCAATGAAAGTTTCAATGAAAAATATTATACCCTGACAGGTTCTGTTTTTGAAACCAAAGCACTTTCTCAATCTAACTTGAATCTTTTAAAAAGACCGTAAAACACGTTTTCTTGCTGATTTAGTCAGAGTGACTAATTACACATTTCGTTGCATGTGAAACGATTTTAATGTTCCATGTGTTAAAATTGAGCACTTTCGGTAACAAAGTGCACCAATCTGAAAAATACATTATGCTTATGCTGTTATGGTCCTTGTGACTGAAAAGCAAGTTTCTTGTAAAACCATTATACGCTGATAGTTCCACGTTTTTGAACAAAGCGCTTTCTCAAACTAACTTTTCCTTTATCTGTTTTGTTCCAAGTGTCTAAAGAACATTAAATTGAAGATCACATGTTTCTAGGACTGAAATCAAGTTTTGTTTTGAAAAACGTCATAATCTATCATTTCTGTGCATTAAAAGAACGCGCTTTCTTAAGCATTCTTCTTAAATGTCCTTTAGATACTTGCTTCCCTTTCTCTATCTTAGTGTAGATGCTTAAAGCTCATTTTATTGCAGAACCCACGTTTCTAACATTTACATGGGTTGAAACGAAGTGTTTTCTGTAAATAACTGTGCTACCCTTAAATTGTAATTCTGACACTTTTTTTAATCCTCTTGTTATGTTCCGTGTGACTGAAAGAAAGTTTCATGGTTACCAACAATACATTACATTAATACATTATACACCGACAGTTCTGTGTTTTAAAACAAACCGCTTTCTCAAACTAACTGAAATCTTTTAAAAAGACAATAAGACACTTTTCGTTTTGCAGCTTTCGTCAGAGTAACTCAAGATAACTGCACCACTCCTAAAATGTATTTTAGACACGTTTACATGCTCATGTTTAAAACTACCTCTGAAACTGGCTTCCACACACTCCTTGCTTTATGGTCTGATTGACTAAATGAATATTTCATTACCAACTATATGTTCCTTACTGTTACATGTCTTAAAATTAAGCACATTATCAAAATAACTGTAACCATCTTAAAAAAGAGACACGTTTTCATCCTCTTGTTATGGTCTGAGTGACGTAAAGCAAGTTTCATTGTTAAACGTCATATCTTATCAGTTCTCTATGTTAAAACGACGCGTTGTTTAAAACTAACTGCACCTCTCTGAGAACTGCTATTAAGACACTTTAAAATCTATTGTTAGGTCATCACGTGTTTCTAACACTTTCATGTGTTAAAACGAAGTGTTTTCTCAAAATAAATTAACCACTCCGAACAAATTTCGGACACTTTTTACAATCCGCTGTTATGATTGGAAGTACAAACTTGCACATTCATAGCAGACAACACCTTTCTAAATGTCCTCTCAAACTAACTGAACCACTCCTTAAATGTATTTTAAACACTTTTTTCACTCTCCTGTTATGATATCTGTGAATTAAAGTAAGTTTCCTCAAAACCATTTTACTCTGCCAGTTTTACGTTTTAAAACAAAGCGCTTTCTCAAACTAACTGTATCCCTTTTAAAATTCCTTTAGAGACATGCTTTCATTTTGCTGTTTTGGTCTAGTAACTAAAAGCACATTTCATTGCAGAATACACGTTTTTAACATTTCCATGTCTTAAAACGAAGTGTTTTCTCAAAATAACTGCACCGCTCTGTAAAAGTTTTTAGACACGTTTACATCCTCCTCTTACGGTCTGAGTGTCTAATAAAAAGTTCAATTGAAAGACGTGATGACTTAACAATTCTGTTAGATTATGACGTTGTTTACAACTACCTCTGTAAGACATTACAGTCATACGGTTGTTATGCTCTCTGGGACTGAAAGCAAGCTCATTGAAAACAATGACACATACAAAGCACATTTTATTGCAGAATAAACGTTTTTAACATTTCCATGTCTTAAAACGAAGTGTTTTCTCAAAATAACTGCACCGCTCTGTAAAAGTTTTTAGACATGTTTGCATCCTCCTCTTACGGTCATCACGACTTAACAATTCTGTTAGATTATGACGTTGTTTACAACTACCGATGTAAGATATTACAGTCATACGGTTGTTATCCTCTCTGGGACTGAAAGCAAGCTTCATTGAAAACAACGACACATATGAAGCACATTTTATTGCAGAATAAACGTTCCTAACAGTTCCATGTGTTAAAATGACGTGTTTTCTCAAACTAACCAAACCATTCGTAAATTGTATTTTAGACGCTTCTTACAATCTGATGTTATGATATCAATGAAAAATATTCAATGAAAGTTTCAATGAAAAATATTATACCCTGACAGGTTCTGTTTTTGAAACCAAAGCACTTTCTCAATCTAACTTGAATCTTTTAAAAAGACCGTAACACACGTTTTCTTGCTGATTTGGTCAGAGTGACTAATTACACATTTCGTTGCATGTGAAACGATTTTTATGTTCCATGTGTTAAAATTGAGCACTTTCGGAAACAAAGTGCACCAATCTGAAAAAGACATTATGCTTATGCTGTTATGGTCCTTGTGACTGAAAAGCAAGTTTCTTGTAAAACCATTATACGCTGATAGTTCCAAGTTTTTGAACAAAGCGCTTTCTCAAACTAACTTTTCCTTTATCTGTTTTGGTCCAAGTGTCTAAAGCTCATTAAATTGAAGACCACACGTTTCTAGGACTGAAAGCAAGTTTTGTTTTGAAAAACGTCATAACCTATCATTTCTGTGCGTTAAAACAACGCGCTTTCTCAAACTAACTGCATTCTTCTTAAATTTCCTTTAGATACTTGCTTCCCTTTCTCTATCTTAGTGTAGTTACTTAAAGCTCATTTTATTGCAGAACCCACGTTTCTAACATTTACATAGGTTGAAACGAAGTGTTTTCTGTAACTAACTCTTAAATTGTATTTCTGACACTTTTTTAATCCTCCTGTTATGTTCCGTGGGACTGAAAGAAAGTTTCATTGTTACCAACAATACATTACATTAATACATTATACACCGACAGTTCTGTGTTTTTAAAACAAACCGCTTTCTCAAACTAACTGAAATCTTTTAAAAAGACAATAAGACACTTTTTCGTTTTGCAGCTTTCGTCAGAGTAACTCAAAATCACTGCACCACTCTTAAAATGTATTTTAGACACGTTTACATGCTCATGTTTAAAACTACCTCTGAAACTGGCTTCCACACACTCCTTGCGTTATGGTCTGATTGACTAAATGAATATTTCATTACCAACTATATGTTCCTAACTGTTACATGTCTTAAAATTAAGCACATTATCAAAATAACTTAAACCATCTTAAAAAAGAGACACGTTTTCATCCTCTTGTTATGGTCTGATTGACGTAAAGCAAGTTTCATTGTTAAACGTCATATCTTATCAGTTCTCTATGTTAAAACGACGAGTTGTTTAAAACTAACTGCACCTCTCTGAGAACTGCTATTAAGACACTTTAAAATCAAGTGTTAGGTCATCACGTGTTTCTAACACTTTCATGTGTTAAAACGAAGTGTTTTCTCAAAATAAATTA
Organism: Triplophysa yarkandensis; assembly: GCA_033220385.1. NCBI lineage: Eukaryota > Metazoa > Chordata > Actinopteri > Cypriniformes > Nemacheilidae > Triplophysa > Triplophysa yarkandensis. Next base: position 696,101 of record CM065677.1, on the reverse strand, counting down.
ACCACTCCGAACAAATTTCGGACACTTTTTACAATCCGCTGTTATGATTGGAAGTACTAACTTGCACATTCATTGCAGACAACACCTTTCTAAATGTCCTCTCAAACTAACTGAACCACTCCTTAAATGTATTTTAAACACTTTTTTCACTCTCCAGTTATGATATCTGTGAATTAAAGTAAGTTTCCTCAAAACCATTTTACTCTGCCAGTTTTACGTTTTAAAACAAAGCGCTTTCTCAAACTAACTGTATCCCTTTTAAAATTCCTTTAGAGACATGCTTTCATTTTGCTGTTTTGGTCTAGTAACTAAAAGCACATTTCATTGCAGAATACACGTTTTTAACATTTCCATGTCTTAAAACGAAGTGTTTTCTCAAAATAACTGCACCGCTCTGTAAAAGTTTTTAGACACGTTTACATCCTCCTCTTACGGTCTGAGTGTCTAATAAAAAGTTCAATTGAAAGACGTGATGACTTAACAATTCTGTTAGATTATGACGTTGTTTACAACTACCTCTGTAAGACATTACAGTCATACGGTTGTTATGCTCTCTGGGACTGAAAGCAAGCTCATTGAAAACAATGACACATACAAAGCACATTTTATTGCAGAATAAACGTTTTTAACATTTCCATGTCTTAAAACGAAGTGTTTTCTCAAAATAACTGCACCGCTCTGTAAAAGTTTTTAGACATGTTTGCATCCTCCTCTTACGGTCATCACGACTTAACAATTCTGTTAGATTATGACGTTGTTTACAACTACCGATGTAAGATATTACAGTCATACGGTTGTTATCCTCTCTGGGACTGAAAGCAAGCTTCATTGAAAACAACGACACATATGAAGCACATTTTATTGCAGAATAAACGTTCCTAACAGTTCCATGTGTTAAAATGACGTGTTTTCTCAAACTAACCAAACCATTCGTAAATTGTATTTTAGACGCTTCTTACAATCTGATGTTATGATATCAATGAAAAATATTCAATGAAAGTTTCAATGAAAAATATTATACCCTGACAGGTTCTGTTTTTGAAACCAAAGCACTTTCTCAATCTAACTTGAATCTTTTAAAAAGACCGTAACACACGTTTTCTTGCTGATTTGGTCAGAGTGACTAATTACACATTTCGTTGCATGTGAAACGATTTTTATGTTCCATGTGTTAAAATTGAGCACTTTCGGAAACAAAGTGCACCAATCTGAAAAAGACATTATGCTTATGCTGTTATGGTCCTTGTGACTGAAAAGCAAGTTTCTTGTAAAACCATTATACGCTGATAGTTCCAAGTTTTTGAACAAAGCGCTTTCTCAAACTAACTTTTCCTTTATCTGTTTTGGTCCAAGTGTTTAAAATTGAAGATCACACGTTTCTAGGACTGAAAGCAAGTTTTGTTTTGAAAAACGTCATAACCTATCATTTCTGTGCGTTAAAACAACGCGCTTTCTCAAACTAACTTCATTCTTCTTTGAAAGAACTTAAGACACTTATTTTCCTTTATCTGTTCTGGTCAGAGTAACTTAAAGCACGTTTCACTGCAGACATCACGTTTCTAACGTTAAAAACATTTTTCTAACTTAATGTACCACCACGATTTAAAAATCCGCTTTTATGGTCTGAATGACTTAATGCACATTCATTGTAGATCACACGTATCAAACAGCTCCATGTGATGAAACAAAGTGTTTCCTCAAACTAACTGCAGCACTCCTAAAATGTATTTTAGACACTTTACCAAACTCCTGTTTGTGTGAATGAAAGCAAGTTTAATTGAAAACCATCTTACCCTTAGAGTTTTGCATTTTAAAACAAAGCGCATGCATTTTTCTGAAATAGATGTTCACACACTTGTTTTCTATTTACTTCTTAATGACTAAAAGTACATTTCATTGCAGATCATATGATTATAACATTTTCATAAGTAAAAATAAAATTCCTTTCTCAAACTTATTGTATCACTCTTTAAGTGTATTTAAGACAGTTTTTCATCCCCCTGTTATGGTCTGAGTGACTAAAAGCAAGTTTAATGGAAAAACATTATACCTATAAAACACATTTCATTGCAGATCAAACGATTTTAACAATTTCCTGTGTTAAAACAACGCGTTTTCACAAAGAAACCACACAACTCTGAAAATAACTTTAAAACACTTTGTTCATCCATTTGTTAAAACGACTCAAACTAACAGCACCACTCTTACAATGTTTTTCAAACACTTTTTCATGGTCTGAGTCACTAAAATGAGTCTCATGGAAAAATGTCGAACCCTGAAAATTCTGGGCTTTAAAACAAAGCGCTTTTTCAGCTTAACTGCATTCTTTATGAAAAGACCTTCAGACATTCGTTTCCCTTCTGCTTTTTTGGTCTTGATGATTAAAAACACTTCTCATTGCACATCACACGTTTCTAACAGTTCCATAATATACAACAAATTACTTTCTCAAACTTATTGTACCATTCTTAAAATGTATTTTAGACACGTTTTCCTCCTCCTGTTATGGTCTAAGTGACTAAAAGAAATTTCATTGAAAAACATCACAGCCTAATAGTCCTTTTGTTAAAACTGAGCATTTAATACTTACTGCACCCTCTCTGAAACTTGCTTTTAGACACTTCTTCTGTTATGGTCTGAATGACTAAATGCACATCTCTTTGCAAATTATGTCTTCTTAACTGTTACATTTGTCAAAATTAAGCACGTTCTCAAACTAACAGCACTCTCTCGAAAAATCTTACACTGATTTCTCAACCTACTGTTATGTGGTTTCTGTTACCAAAAGCAAGTTTCATGGAAAATCATTATACTCTGACAGTTCTGGGTTTTAAAACAAAGCACTTTCTCAAAGTAACCGCATTCTCCTTAAAAAGACCTCTAGACCCGTTTTCTTCAGCTGTTTTGGTCTGAGTGACTTAAAGCTAATTTCATTTCAGATCACATGTATCTAAAATATATCAGTTGCATGCGTTAAAACAAATTGCTTTTTTTTACACAAACTCCACCACTCGTAAAATGACTTTTAAGTTGTCCTTACATACTCCTGTTACGGTATGAGTGACTAGAAGCAATTTAATAATCAAAAACATCATAGCCTGACAGCTCTACGTGTAAAGTTCTATTTAAAGTTAACTGCATTCTTCTTAAAATTACCTTAAGAAACTTGTTTTCCTTCTGCTGTTTATGTCTTATTGACTAAGAGCACATGTTTTTAGCAGTTCCATAAGTTAAAACAACTCACTTTCTTAAACATACTGCACAACTCTTAAAATGGATTTAAGAGACCTCTTTCATTTTCTTGTTATGGTCTGAGTGACTATAAGCAAAATTATCTAATTGAATCTAAAAAATCTAAAAACATTTATTTGAAAAACATCATAGCCTCTGTCTTGAAATGGAATGCTGTCTAAAACTAACTGCACCAATCTAAAAATGTCTTTCAAACACTTTACACTCTCCTGTTAAGGTCTGAATAACTAAATTCAAATACAATTTGAAATTATGTTCCTAAATCTTACATGTATAAATCAAGCGCTTTCTCAAACTAACTGCACCAATCTGAAAAAGATTTTAAGACACTTATTGTCACGAGGTTTGAGATGACAGAAACCAATTGCACACAACTCATAACAAAAAGTTTATTTCCACAAAAAATACATGACAAAAAAATCCCTCAAGGGGGTAAACAAGATCAAAAGAAACTTAACTTGACAAAAAAACACAGACCGTTAGGTGATGATCCAGCCCAAGTTTTGTGATTTGTTCCCTGTTTTGCCCCCTTGTAGGAAGTTTTTGTTTTGAATTTTATGATGTAGTTTTTCCCCATTGTGGGTCTATTGTTTATTAAAGTCTTTTAGTTTGATATCAACTCAGCTGCCTGCATCTGGGTTCTCTCTCCACACAACCGAGACAGAACAAACCAGCCACAATAGAACCCAGCAGGCAGGATGGACAGAATTCGCTACTCCCAACAGAGCAGCCAGGCACACTACCTCTACGGTATGCGGCAAGTTCTCGGAGAGAGAGCTGATGGCCTGCCTCAAAGAGCCTCTGTCTTCAGGTCAGCTGAGGATGCTGAGTCTCCTTCTCCTTGGTGATGTGGTCAGGCGCATTATCCACCGGTATGATCCACAGCCAGCGGGACCCACCTGGGCATCCGGGTCACGGGCCACAGTCCCGGAGGAATGCGTCCTGGCTACTGCCACCTTGGGGGACTCAGCTCCTCCTACAACCAGTGCCGTCAGCTCCTCTCAGCCCGTTTTGAGCCCGACCAGTCCTGCTGTCACCCTTCAAGGAGGAAGGAGATCCTGGAACTCCCTGTCGGACTCCTCGGGTCCGGAGATGGTGAAGGCCTTACCTGCCACCCTTCGACCAACACGCCGCTCGAAGAAGCGGAGGGCCTCTGTCAGATTGCAAGCATACCATATGGCTTCAGGGCCGGTCAGAGCGTGGGCGTCCCCTGCGGCTTCAGCACCGGTCAGAGCACATACCTACCCCATGGCTTCAGCATCAGTCAGAGCAACGGCTTACCCCTTGGCTTCAGTGCCGGTCAGAGCGCAGGCATCCCCTGCGACTTCAGCACCGGTCAGAGCAACTACTCACCCCATGGCTTCAGCACCGGTCAGAGCGTGACACTTATTTCCTTTTGCTGTTTTGGCAAAGTGACTAAAAGCACATTTCTTTGCAGATCACACGTTTTCAATAGTTCCAATAGTGTATTAAAATAGAGCTCTTTCCCAAACTATCAACACTACTTTGGTTGTATAGTTGCTTTTAGTCACTCAGACCATAACAGCAGGTTGAAAATCTGTCTTAAATTATTTTTCAACCTGCTGTTATGGTTTGAATGACTTTTTACACTCTGTTATTGTCTGAATGACGAAATGCATAATTCATTGCAAATTATGTGTCCCTGACTGATACATGTGTTACAATAAAGTACTTTCTCAAACTAACTAGACCAATCTGAAACTGGCTTTTAGAACCTTTTTGAATCTGCTGTTTTGATCTCTGTGACTAAAAGCAAGTTTCATGGAAAATCGTCATACCCTGGCAGTTCTGCGTTTTAAAACAGTGCTATCTAAAGTTATTTTAAGAAGAATGCAGATAGTTTTATCTGCATTCTTCTTAAAATAACTTTAGATACTTGTTTTCCTACTGCTGAATGACTGAAAGCACATTTCAATGCAGATCACACTTATCTAACAGTTGCATGTGTTAAAACGATGTGCTTTTTTAAAAGAAAACTCTACCACTCTTAAAATTACTTTAAGATGCTTCTTACATACTTCTGTTACGGTCTGAGTGACAAAAATATATTTTCTTTAAAAATGTCTTACCCTGATGGTTCTGAATTTTAAAACGAATTGCTTTCTCAAACTAACTGCATTATTCTTATAAAGAACTTTAGATAATCGTTTTCCAACAGCTGATTTGGCCTGAGTGACTATTAGTACATAAATGCAGATCACAAGTTTCTAACAAAACAAAGTGCATTTTTAAACAAATTCCACCATGCTGAAAATTACTTTTAGATGCTTCTTACATACTTCTGTTACATCTGAATGACTGAAAGCAATCTTCTGTGTTTTAAAAGAGATTAGTTTTCTTTCATTGCAGATCACACATTTCTAACAGTTCCAGTGTGTAGAGCTTTGATAATAACACAGTATGTCTCAAGCTAATATTGAATGAGACAATTTTAATGATTAAACTTTACATCCTACAAATATAGGTACAAGTAAGGTACAAGGTACAAATATAAGGTACAAATGTTATTTCATTTAAAGATCTTTCATGTGTGGATGCACTGTCCTCTTACCCTGCTTTGGGTTCTGTTTGTCCCAGTTATGTTTTATTTTAGGATTTGTAATGTGATATGTAAGAATATATTAGTCGAAGTCTGTGTTACACGTGCCAAGTTCCCACACGTGCTGAACTGTGTAACTGCACCACTTCAGGTACAAAATGATCGCTGTTTAAATTAAGTTTCTCTGTATTTATGAAGTTGAGAAATGAGAGTACAATGATTTGTAGTTTATTTCTTTAATGTATGTTTTATTTGGATATTAATTCCACTATACGATCACTTAGTAAAAATTTACAGCATTGTTTAATATCTTTCCCAGCTTTTGGTTCTGTTTGGCCCAGGCTCAATAAAGAGATCTTTAGTAGCCATCTACCTGCTCTCAGCGTGTTTCCATTCCACCCAATTCCACCTAGTCACATATGCCTGAATCTTCTTTCATTTCTACAGATAGTGTTCTCAATCCTTCTAAAGCTTTTGTAACAGAGCCATCTGGGGCTGTGTTATTTGGAATGAAAGTGCAAAACAAATCACCAAACATATGGTATACTCCTCCTTTCTCCGATAAACAACATATCCAATGCCATCCTATTCTGCACTGCCATGAGAGATGATGGGGTTATCTGTTCAGATAGACCCTCTACTGCGTCCCTTGTCATATTTGTCAATCTCATGACATTGTAATGAACATAGTTAATTCTGTCAACATTTTTGTTTGGGGTGACTGGGAATAGTGCTGCTATAATAGGAATATTTTCAAAGCCTGCTGACATTTGATCTGCTAATTTAAATTTCTCTGGAACTCCTCTAGGTATTCCAATGGCATCTATGTATGTGGAACTATTTAAAGACAAATCAATGGGAGCGACTCGTGTTCTTATGACATCGCCTTCTATGCTGGGTTAACGAGGTTGTTTCTTTATTGAAACTTACTGCTTTCTCATCTATCGATGTCAGAGGCGCCCCCAGCCTAACCATGGCACATACTCTACTAAACAGTACTCTAGTAAACAGTTGTCTACCACCATACATACTCTTAAATGTTACTGCAATACCTGCACCATATGCACAATCTTCACTTACACAGTGTTCCTGTGGTGGGCTTGTAAAAATGTCACTTGTCTTGTCTGTAAAATTGTTTTACTTTGTCTGGACTGCTTTGTTGTTCTTCTTCACCACTCTCCCTCTCTTGGACCTGAGATTTCAGGTCCACAGCTACTCCAGAGACCTGTTTGGTGGATCACATGCTATACAAGAAGACAAATTATACCACGTCATTCATTTTTGAAATGGCGGCCATTGTCTGACATAATTCGTCTTGGGAAACCATATTCTGGGCATTTAATGACCGCAGTACTGTCTTCCCGGCCTGCAGTCTTGACACTTGTCACAGGACAGAACGTAATGGGACACCATTGAGGTCAGAAAATGATGCCAACAATGTGTTCTCCACATATGTTTGATGCTGACGCAAGGCCATGCACTTGTTAAGTATGGAAGTAATCAGAGCTGTAGGCAATGGTGGTCTTCCATCTGGGGCTTGGCCAGAGACAGTCAGGGGCACGCAAAGCGCCATGTTCTATCCAGGCGGATTTCTCCTCTGGAGTAGCTTTGTCATGTTCCATCACAAGATATGCCCTGTTAAAATGTGGCAACAAGTCATCAAAATTAGCCATCATCTGTGTTTTGGTGTATCTTGCTGCTTCTTTTGCAGCTGCGTCAGCAGCATCATTGCTTTTGGTGATCATGGAATTCTCTTTTGAGTGAGCTTGGCATTTTATAGTTGCCACTTCTGTGGGTATCATCAGAGGTCTCTGGCTTCACATGCATGGGTCAACCTGAGGTGGTAAGAGACCCACACCTCTGCCAAACTGGTAGTTCAACATGTACAGATGTAACAACGTATGCAGAATCACAAAAAAATTTCACCCTATTTGTTCCTGCAAACTTCAAAGCTTCAGTCACTGCTATTATTTCTGCTCTCTGCACTGACTGTTTTCCATGTATTTCTGTGCCACCATAGACAATGCAGTAACCAGTGAGCCATCCTCCGACCTAAAACAGCACCCATCTGTAAACAGCATAATCAGTTCAGGTTGTGTTGGGAGTGGAGGTGCAGAAAGGTTTGGTCTGACACAGGAAGCTAATTCGTTCATGGGTGCAAAGTCATGAGGCACGCCATCCGTCAAGAGATCAGCCATATTAATGCCTTCATGGGTGTTAGTTATGTGGGAAACTGTTAACATTTTAGCCAATCTACATTGTCTCAGGAGCGAGAAAGGCACATGACTGTGCCTTTAACAAAAGCAAATTTCATGACAATAGCACCAAAATACTTTCAACACATCACCATTAACACTCGTGGTGATCATGTACTACAACACTGTTACTCTCCCTTCCGGGACGCCTACAAATTTCTGCCCTGCCCACCGTTCCACAAATCAGATCACTCTTTCATTCTGCTGCTGCCCGCTTACAGGAACAAACTGAAACGGGAAACTCCCGCCCTCAGGAAAATTCAGTGCTGGTCGGACCAATCAGACGCTATACTACAGGACTGTTTTGATTATGTGGTCTGGAACATGTTCCGGTCAGGGTCTGAGGACGACATTGATGCGTACTCAGACACTGTAACGTGTTCCATCAGGAAGTGTGTAGATCATGTGGTGCAGACAAAAACAATCCGAATCTACCCCAACCAGAACCGAGGATTAATTGCAATGTTCGAGCAGCCTTGTCAGCGCCCACATTCGCTTTTAAATACAGAGATGCTGAAGATCGCAAAAAAAAAACAGTTACGATCTTAGGACATCCATCAAAACTGCAAAAAGACAGTACACGGATCAAGGTGGAAGGTCCTTCATGCTTCAAAACATCTTACATTGTGCCCATACCAAAGAAAAGCAAAACCAAATGCTTAAATGACTGGAGGCCTGTTGCTCTCACACCCATCTTCAGTAGCTGTCTTTAGAGACTCATCAGAGATTACATCTGCTCTCTGCTCAATGGACCCTCTACAATTTGCATATCACAGCAATCGTTCCACAGATGACGCCATTGCTTTCACCATACACACTGCTCTCTCCCACCTGGAAATTATGAACAACTATGTGAGGATTCTGTTTGTGGACTACAGCTAAGCATTCAACACCATAGTGCCTTCCACACTTGCTGCAAAGCTCCAGAATCTTGCCCTAAATATATCTCTGTGCAGCTGGATCCTGGACTTCGTGACAGGCAGAAGTCAGGTGGTCAGACTGGGCAACAACACTTCAACCACGCTGACCCTCAACACTGGTGCTCCTAAGGGCTGTGTCCTCAGCTCACTCCTGTACTCTCTGTACACACATGACTGTACCGCCACACACAGCTCCTATGTCATTATCAAGTTTGCTGATGACACAACTGTAATAGGCCTGATCACCAACAAAGATGAGACAGCCTACAGAGAGGAGGTGAGCCCCCTGACTAAATGGTGTCAGGAGAACCACCTCTGCCTCAACACTGACAAGACCAAGGAGCTGGTGGTAGATTTCAGGAGACGGAGCAGAGAACACACACCCATCACGATCGACAGGACACCTGTGGAGTGGGTAAGCAGCTTCAAGTTCCTCAGTATCAACATCAGTGAGTATCTCACCTGGTCCAAACACATTGACGCAGTGCTGAAGATGGCACAACAGCGCCTCTTCTTCCCACTGTGGAAGTGTGGAATGAGCCCCTGCATCCTCAGAGCCTTCTACACCTGCACCAAAGAGAGCATCCTGACAAGCTGCATCACTGCCTTCAACAGCACTGCTGGCAACCGCAAAGCTCTGAAAAGGGTCTTGCGAACTGCCAGGCACATTGTGCATCAGGAAATCCTGGAAGACCGCACAAGTCGACTCAGGGACAGCTTTTTCCCTCAGGTTCTCCGACTTGAACACTCAGAACTGATACACCCCGAAGCACTCTAACACTGGACAATACATACACACTGCACTTTATACAACAGTCTACCAATTACAACTGTACATAATCCTATGCAAAACCTCTTAACTGTATTCAGATCACGTTCACTCTGCTGAACCTTAGCAAATTTCTATGCACATCTTTGTTTACATAATGCAGAACGTGCGAACTTAATGTTTAGTGCTTAATGTATGTATGTACACACTGCATTGAATGCTTTGACTGTGTTTGTCCAATAGTACACTGTGTGTACCGCTTATATGTATGTGCATATTTCACACTGTCTTATGTTGAAGTCTGTACTACATGTTACATGTTATATGTTAACTGTACTGCAATTTTTCTGGAGCAAGCTCCCAAGAATATCACCCACCAGGGCACATGTGCTGTGGTGACGTCACAATAAAGTGAATTGAATTGATTGAATTGAAAGTAAGAGCTGTCGAATTGACAAAAGACATTATTGAGTGTGTTGTAAGTACAGTGAATTGGTGGCCCATGACAATGTGAGATGTTTTTTCAATTATCTTTGCTAACCCTGCTGCAAACCTGGCACAGCTTGGCTGTCGTTGCTCAATGCTGTCCAGGAGGAAGCTGACATACATCATGATCCTCCTGGTCCCAGCCTGGTTTTGGAATAGCACCTCATGTGCACTGCTCTCTGTCTAGAGACATCTAGGAAGAAACTTAATGAATAATCAGCACAGTTTAAATGCGCTGCATGTGACAGTTGTGCTTTAATGAAATTAAACCCTGTTCTGTTCCGGGGTCAATGTTAATTCAGCCTGTAAGTTCTATGGAGAACTTACAGGCTGAATTAACATTGACCCCGGAACAGAACAGGGTATGGACCCTGCTCTTTCACTATCTGTCTTAAATGGATGGTTAATGAGACATTTATGGGGATGTAGTTTCTGCTAAAACCTGTCGGTCCTAGAAAGGAAAGCATGTCCTTCATATTTAGTGGTTTGGGATGTGTCAAAATACTGTCAAGTTGACGAGGGGAAAGTGTAGAGCCTTGAGCTGTGATCAATCTTTCCATGAATGTAACTGAAGGTCTACTGACTTGTAGTTTCTCTTTACTGACTTTGAAACCATAAATATGCAGTTGCCTCAGTACTAGCTTTGTAACCTGAAAACATTCTTCGTTTGTTGTTGCTGCCAACAGTAAATCATCGACATACATTATTAACACACAATTTAGGTTAAGTTCACAATTTTGCAATTGTTACTTCAACACTTGGTTAACAAATCCTTGGGGTAGTCTCTCATATGAGTGCTGGCGACCTCTGTTGGTGAAGGTCAGGCATGGTTTACAGTCCTCAGACAGTGGTATACAGAAAAATGCATTTGCCAGGTCAATATAACTGAAACCATTGGTGAGCTAGGGTCAAGTTTTATAGGGCAATGTATGGATTGAGGACTGCTAAGATGGGCGTCACTATCATACTGCTTGTTTGTCTAAGGTCATGAACGAGTCTGTACTTGTTTGTGCCTGGTCTCTGTACGGGAAAAATAGGGATGTTCCATGCTGCTTCAGAAAGTGTGATTACTCCCCTCTCTAGGAGTCCCAGAACAGTCGATGAGATACCCTCCTCTTCCTCAGGCTTGTTACGATATTGTATTACCCAAATTGGTTCCCTGGAAGACATTTGGAATGTTATGGGCTCAATATTTCATAGACCAACATCTGTTGGTCCCTGAGACCACAGGTCAGACAGTTGTGCCGATATCAACTACTCAGCTCAAGGGCCGTCTGTCTACTCTCTGCACTGGCTCCAAGAAACCTGTTTATGTGTCAAAATACCCATGTCCCCTGTGTGTGCTCTCACCCAGTAGGAACAGGTGGCAGGAGAATACATTACCCCATCAATGTCAGGGGGCTACCAATCCGCAACAGCCCTCAGCATCTTTGTCATGCCTCCTAACTCCCTTGCTTCATGGCTTAGATGAAGTGCCATGGGTGTGTGTGGTGCAGCTGTGTCTGTCATTGCATACCACTGTTGTTGTTCAGTAATCAGGGTAGTAGGGGCCACAATTCTTTCCTTTCCTACGTACAGTCCATCTCCTGTGAGACGCCACCTATCCCCCTCTATGCTGTTAAAAAGTTCATGATACATGACATTGTCATTCCTGTCATAAAATAGTGTACAATGTAAGGGGTCAATCGGGGGTAAGAAAACATCTATGTCTGTGATCTATGGCCTATGGGTGTTAAACAGTGAAACTACGCTTGTTGGGGATGGGGAAATATCTAATTCTTCCCAGTAGATGTCAGCAGCTTCTTTCAATGGGCCTCCAAACAGGACATTTTGAGTATAACCCATTACTGCAGCCAGCGAGTAGTTAACTTGTGTTCCATCTGGAAAACATACAATTACTCTCTCTGGTTAGCATAAAATGCTAGCTCCTAACTTAATAAGTAGGTCTCTTCCTATCAAGGGTACAGGAGCATTACAGGAGTACAAGAATGAGTGTGGTAAGCCCTGATTTGCAATGTGCACAGTTAGTTTCTTTGTCATTGGCCATTTCTCCAATCCCCCAGAGAACCCTATTACTCCAACTGTTTTGTCAATCAGATCATTTTGTGTTACAGTGCCTCTTGTTACAGTACAGTATGTTGCTCCAGAATCTACCAGAGCCAGTAGCCTGTTGTTAACCACTATCTCCATGAGGGGTTCAGCCATTCCCCTCATGGTGGCTCTCTGTGGGCCCCTTCAACAATCCTCCCCGTCACTGTCCAGGCCCCCTGTTGGGTGCAGGGGCGCCCGTAGGTTGGGACGGTAACAAGAGTTGTTGCCCTGGTTGTTGTGGGGTATGTGGTCCCCTGCCATGACCACCAGATCCACCTCTTCGATGATCCCATCCCTCCGCAGGAGCTTTGTAATTTGGACTTCCCCTGGCTGTTTGGGGCAGTTTCTTATCCAATGATCAGTAGCACCAGACGCATAACAAGTACTCCCCCTCTGCCCCCCCTGTTTCCTCCATACCCTCCCCATTGTCCTCTAGGGGTCTACGCCACTGGGGTGGAGCTTGATATACATTTTGCGCATGGTAAAAGCCTTGGGGAGTCAATTGGGCGGTTTGTTGGGTCATATGCTTAGCTTTCTTTCTAGCTTTTCTAATTGTAATGTAATTTCAACAGTTGGTTTTCTGTTTTCCCCAGCTTTTCTTCTTCCTTATTTGTTTTATCCATTGCCCTGTCTATGTGATGCACTAAATGTCTTTCCCAAACTTTATTGCTAGCTACCGGTATGTGTGGATTGTTTTCCAGGGCCTGTTTTAGACCATTGGGGGCCCCTGACATCACTACTGTTCGAAAAACTGTACGTGTTATGTGTTGTATTCCTGCATTTGTTTCAAAATTGATCAGTTGTGATGGTTTAATCCGACCCAAAAGGCATCTCAAATCTCCCACCGCCAACCTCCTCCTGAGGTAATTAGAGGCAGCTTGGCTAGTACCGCAGTCATATCACTATGATTCCAGGGCAGATATTTGGCCTGTCCCTTTCCTCCCTGCACTAATGGCATTTCCCCTAACTCATGTTGGCACAAAACTCAGGTTTGTCCTCTCTCTCATCTCATTCAACGGAGTCAGTACTCTGGTAGGGAATTTCTCTTTTTCTTTTGATCTAGTTCTACCTGCAATGGTGGCACTTTGCATTATGCCCCCACAATCTAAATCATCTTGTACACTCCGTCTGCTACGCACTGAGCATATGTTGCGTGAGTTGGATCCGTTTAAACTTTCCATCCTACACATATAAGATACATAAGAATGTAACAATTTGGTCTTCAATGCAAGATTTTCTGACCTTTACTTTCAATGACAAATATGAGTTTTGAAGATTATAAGGCATATGGATGACAGTTTAATGCTTAGGCGTTTGAAAAAGGATTGTGGTGAGTAAAGATCTGCTTTATAGTCATGAGTATAAAAATGGGAGGTATAGTTTTAGGTATAGTTTTCAGTACTTTGAGTCTTAAATGAGAAGACCTTGAGTTAATTAGAGTTAGAAAAGTTTAAACTTTACATCCCACAAATATAAGGTACAACAGCATCTAACAGTTATGTCTTCAGTTCAAGATTTCTGACCTTTACTTTAAATGGCAAATTTGAGCATTAGACATATTAAGGTATTATCTACTACCATACAGTTGGCCATATGGATGACTTTTTAATGCTTGGGGCTTGAAACGGGATGGTGAAGGTCAAGGAACACATTGTAGTGAAGTGAAGTGACATGACGTATTGCCAAGTATGGTGTTCCATACTTGGAATTTGTGCTCTGCATTTAACCCATCCAGTAAGTGAACACACACTGTGAACACACACTGTGAACACACACTGTGAACACACACTGTGAACACACACCCGGAGCAGTGCTGCGGCACCAGGGAGCAGTGCTGGGGGACGGTACCAAGTCTCGAACCAGCAACCTTTGGTTCACAAGTCCAAGACTCAAACCACCAGGCCACGACTGCCCCATGAGTAAGTGGTGAGTAACCTTTTACTTTATAGTGATGTGGTAATCACAAGTCTTGAGTTAATATTGAATTGGATCATTTTAAACTTTCCATCCTACAAATATAAGATACATTAGCATTTAACAGTTAGGTATTTAGTGCACGATTTCTAACTTTTCCTCTTAATGGCAAATATGAGCTTTGGAGATCATGAGATATTAACTACTCCCATACAATTGGCCATATGGATGATATTTTACTGCTTTGGGGTTTGAAACAGGATGGTAGTGAGGAAAGGCCTACTTTATAGATATGGGAATAAAATGGGATGGTGGTGAGCAAAGGTCTAGTTTTCAGTGCTTTGGGTCTTAAATGAGAAGGAATTGATCAAATTAGAATTTGACAAGTTTAAACTTTACATCCCACAAATATAATGTACAACAGCGTCTAACAGTCTTCAGTGCAAGATTTTCTGACCTTTACTTTAAATGGCAAATTTGATCTTTTGAATTTGGCCATTTTGAGGTATTAACTGATCACATACAGTTGGCCATATGGGTTTTCTAAAATAATAATTTTATTGAATTTTTACTGTAAAACAAAAACAACAAGACATTATCCAAAGGAAAATACAAAACAGAAACAAAAAACACACACATTACTCAGATTATTAAACAGGATTATCCCAAATGTTAAAGATTATGGAAAGAAAGAAAAAAAATAATAGATCATAAAAGTTTAATGCCTTAACCATTGCACAATTAGAATATTCCTTGTTGTAAAATAGGGCGAAGACGAGAATCCATATAATCCAAATATGGAGTCCAGACTTTATAAAACAGCCCTTTTTTTTGAGTAATGCATAGGTAAGACGCTCCAGGGGAATCACCTCAAAAAATATCTTATGCCAACCTGTAATGGAGATTTATTACTAATCCAATTAAGCAAAATACTTTTTCTGGCAGCAAAGGAGAGAATATTATACAATTTCTTGTTGGCTGACAAAACTATATATTTATTAGGTATACCTAATACCAATGAGACTGGGTCTAACTCTTCCTTCCTTAGTTTTACTTCTTTGTGTATCAACAGAAGAAATTGAACACCCAGCAACACAAGTTCTACCCAAAGACATCTTTCCGGATGATAGAAATAATAATCTCTCAATAAATGATATATCACAATTTCTAACAAGTGTTGTGTTATTAGTCATATAGTGTCTCAATTGGAGAAATCGAAAAAAAATCGTGTTTGGACTCCTTGGTTAAATCCACATATGATATTAATTAATTGTTTGAGAACATATCCCCAAGCTTAATAATTCCCATATTATACCAACGTTTAAAACCATCCTCCAAAATTCCTGGGCTGAATTCAGGATTGTTTAATATCGGGGTAAAAAAGAGGTCAATTTAGATCTACCCTCAAGCCTACTGACAAATCTCCATGCTTTCAGAGTGTTTACTATAATTGGATCACCATAGATCTCTTTTATGTTTTGAAGCTTTTAAAGGAAATTATGAAAAGGAGGATTCAATATCCAACCAGGTAGAGAGAAGAGTCATTTCTAACCCCTTCTCAGGTGGGAACTCAACTGATACATCTTAATGTTTGGAAAATCCAGCCCCCCATAGAACTTGGCATATAAAGAACTGGGGCCTCATTTATAAAAGTGTGCGTAGGATCCTTACTAAAACTCTACAAAAGCCAAAAAGAGCGTAAGCAAAAAAAAAATTCAGATTTATAAAAGCATGCGTACGCACACCTGCACGCAATTTTCACTTTATAAATCACAATCTACCTGATAATTTGCGCACGCAAAAAAATCTCATGTACCGCCCTCTATCCGCCCACATTTAACCATATATAGTCAATGCAAATGAGCTCAGTGGCCATGTATATTAAGAAGACGGAACTATCAAGGCAGAAATAGAGATTCTTGTGAGTGAGGTGGATGAAAGAAAGGTTATTTTATTTGATGGAATTACTAATAAAAATAATATTCAGAGTGTGAACACATCACTGCTGCGATAAACAGAACCGATCCAGATATAAAAGAGAAGTGGTCCGATCTTAAGATGCGAATAAAGAAACCGTTTGTCTCTCACTGACAGAATGTGTGGGCAACTGGTGAGGGCAAAGGTGCCCCCGATTCTCTGCCAAACCAGTGTGTGTGGCATTGTGTCTGAGAGTACGGATAAGTAAGGATAAGTGTTATGCGTTATGGTTAGGTTTTGGATTTCGGTTAGGGTTAAAGGTTAGGGCTAGGGTTGGGTTTAAGGTTAGGGTTAGGGTTAAGGTAAGGGTAAGGGTTAGACTATAGGTAAGGGTATGGTTTATGTTATAAGGTTCAGGGGTAAGTGCTAAGGGTAAGGGTAAGAATAAGGGTAAGGGTTACGGTTAGGGTTAGGTTTGGGATTAGGATTAGGGTACAGAGATAGGGTTCATTTTAGGATCAAGGGTTAGGGTAAGGGTTAGGTTTGGGGTTATATTAGAGTTAGGGTCAGGGTTATGGTTAGGATTAGTATTAGTATTATTGGTTAGATTAATGGATAGGGTCCGTGTAAGGTTTAAAATTAACAGTTAGGATTAAAGTTATGCATTAGGGTTAGGATTAAGGTTAGGGTTAGGGTAGGATAAGGATAAGGATACGGGTAAGGGTAAGGTTAATGCTGCGTTCACACCAGACGCAAATTTTCATTCGCGTGTACAATTTGCATCATCCGCGTCCAACGCGCCATTTGCTCAGGGGGGAGGGGCTTCTGTCAGGGGAACTCATCCATTTATCAGAGGAAAAGTCTTTTTATTGTAAAATGAAGTGATTAAACTTTATGTGACGACTTTATTTATAGTCTCAATATGTGCATAAAGCTCAAATTGAGTAAAGATAATATTTTTTTCTTCACTTAATTTCTTCTAGTAAATTTCAATTTTATTCCTGACTTTGTTCATGTATAATTAAAGTATAATTTGGATTTATAAAGCTCTGTGTTTCCACATAAGGCCCTGATGAATTTCTCCTCCATGTTTGTTTAAGATAAAGCAAGCTTCTGATTGGTTAAAGCGGCGCGAAATTTCGACAAAGTTAAATTTTTTCAACTCACGCGATTCGCGTCCAATGCGTGATTTGCGCGGAACGCGCCATTCGCGCTGCGACTTTCGCGTCATTCGCGCGGCAGGAAATCTCCTCGCGCCTATTTGCGTCTCTGCATTGACTTAACATGTAAATCACTCACTCCTGATGCGCTATTCGCGTCTGGTGTGAATGCAGCATAAGGGTAAGGGTAAGGGTAAGGGTAAGGGTGAGGGTAAGGGTAAGGGTAAGGGTAAGGGTAAGGGTAAGGGTTAGGGTTAGGGTATAGGTTTGGGTATGGGTAAGGGTTTAGGGTATATGTTATCAGGTTCAGGGTTATGGGCTAGTCGAGGTAATGGTTAAGGGTTAGGGTTAGGGTTAGGGTAAGGGTTAAGGGTTAAGGGTTTATGTTAGTTTAGGTTTAGCGTTAGGGTTAAGTTAGGGTTAAAGGTTAGTGTTATGGTTAGGGTAGTGTTAGTGTTAGTGTTAGAGGTGAGGGTAGGGTTGAGGTTAGGGTTATGGTTAGGTTAGAGTTAGGATTAGAGTTATGGTAAGGTGTCGGTAAGGGTAAGGGTAAGGGTATGGGTATGGGTATTGGTATGGGTATGGGGAAGGGTTAGGGTAAGGGTTATTATAAGGGTGAGGGTTAGGGATATTATTAGGTTTAGGGTTAGTTTAGGTTACATTTACATTTAGGCATTTAGCAGACGCTTTTATCCAAAGCGACTTACAATAGTCGAGGAGACAATGAAGCGGTAAATAGCCGATACAACAATAGGTGAACAAGTACTACAACAATGCTACCAAGTTACACAGAGAGAGAAGTTACAAAAGGTGTTTTTTTAGATAGAGTGAGTAGGTTAGAAAAGAAGGTACTCCTAGTGAGTTAGTTGTAGCCAGAAAAGATGAGTTTTTAGGTATTTTTTGAAGATAGAGACCGAGTTTGACAAGCGTGAAGCCAGAGGCAGATTGTTCCACCATCGAGGAACTGAAGCAGAGAACGTTCGAGAGAGAGATTTCTTACCCTTTTGAGCTTGTACCACAAGTCTCGACTCAGTTGTGGAGCGCAGAGATCTTGAGGGCCTATACCTTTGCATTAGTGAGGCAAGGTAAGTGGGTGCTGAACCGGTGGTGGTCTTGTAGGCAATGAGAAGATATTTAAATTCAATGCGAGCTGCTTCAGGAAGCCAATGTAGATTAATAAAGAGTGGTGTTACATCCATAGGTGTTTTTCTCACATCTTTTCTCTATTATATATTTTCTCTTATTTCTTGTCTCTAACATCTCTAACCTTTCCTCTTAACTCTTTTCTCTTGTCTCTTTTCTCTTAACTCTTATCTCTTATATAATCTTAAACAGTCATGCTGAGGCGAGCATGATGATTAAAAGAGTCCACCAACCACATTTATCAATCCATAAGAGATTGGTCCCATTTCTTATCTCTTATCTCTTATCTCTTATCTATCTCTATTCTTACTTCTTACCACTCATCTTGCCACTTAACTCATTTCTATTTCCTCTTATTTCAACTTAACCAGTCATGCTGAGTCGAGCATGATGAGTAAATGAGTCTACCAACCACATTTCCTTGTTTATTAGGAAGTTGTGTCCTTTCTTATCTCTTATCTTTTACCTATTATGTCTTTACCTTTCGAGTCTTATCTTTTATCTCTTATCTCTATTCTTACCTCTTATAACTTATATCTTAACTCTTACCTTTTACCACTCATATCTTTACTCTTATCTATATTCTTTAACCTCTTATCTCATTTCTCTTTTGATTTATCTATAATCTCTTCTTATCACTCATATATCATCTCCTATCTCCTATCCCCTATCTATTATCTCTTTTCTTTTATCTCCTCTCTTATTTATTTTTTCTTATCTCCTTTCTCCTTTCTCCTATCTCCTACTTATTTAACCATTCCATCCTATCAATATAAGATACATCAGCTTCTAACAGATAAGTCTTCAGGGAAAGATTTTCTAGTGTTTCTAGATTTCTACTAGCGTAGAGTTGACCATTTGGATGACTTTTTAATACTTGGGGTTTGAAACGGAATGGTCATGGATAAAGGTCTACTTTATAGTCATTGGATTAAAAATGGGATGAGGAAAGGCCTAGTGCTTTTGGTCTTAAATATGAAAGTATTGAGTTAATTAGATTTAGACAAGTTTAAACTTTACATCCTACAAATATAAGATACATCAGCATTTAATAGTTAGATCTTAAATGCAAGATTATCTGACTTTTAATTTAAATGCCAAATTTGAGCTTTGGAAATTTAAAGGTATTATTTACTACCATACAATTGACCATATGGATGACTTATTCATGCTTGGGGCTTGAAACTTGTTAGTTATGAGTAAGCTTCTACTTTATAATGCTGTGGTAATAACATGGTTTGTCTTGAGTTAATATCGAATGGGATCATTTTAAACTTTACATCCCGCAAGTATAAGGTACAACAGCATCTAACGGTTAAGTATTCTGTGCAAGATTTTCTAACCTTTACTTTAAATGGCAAATTTGAGCTTTGGACATTTTAAGGTATTGACTGCTCCCATACAGTATGCACTATGGATGTCTTTCTTTTGCCTTGGGCTTGAAACGGGATGGAAAGATTCTACTTTATAGTGCTGTGGTAATTAAATGGTATGTCTTGAGTTAATATTGAATTGGATTATTTTAAACTTTCAATCCTACAAAGATAAGATTCATCAGTCTTTCAGAAGTTTTTCTGACATTTGCTTTTAATGTAAAATATGAGCTTTGGAGATTATAAGGTATTAACTGAACCCATACAATTGGCCATATGATGACATTTTACTGCTTTGGGGTTTGAAACCGGATCGAGTTAGGGTAAAGGTGTACTTTATAGTCATGAGATATACAATGGGATGGTGATGAGTAAAGGTCTAGTTTTCAGTGCATGGGTCTTAAATGAGAAGTTATTCAGTTAATTAGAATTATACAAGTTTAAATTTACATCCCAAAAATATAAGGTAAAACAGCACCTAACAGTTAAGTCTTCAGTGAAAGGTTTTCTTACCTTTACACCTATATGGCAAATTTGAGCTTTGGACATTTGAATGTACCAACTGTTCCCATAGATTTGGCGATATGGAAGACTTTCTAATGCCTTGGGCTTGAAACGGGATGGTGATGACTAAGCTTTTACTTTGTAGTGCTGTGGTTATAACACGGTATGTCTTGAATTAATATTGAATTGGATAATTTTATATTTTTCATTCAACAAAGATAAGATACACTTACATCTAACCCTTAAGTCTTCAATGCAAGTTTTTCTTACATTTTTACTTTTAATGGCAAATATGAGTTTAGGAGATTATAAGGTATTAACTGCTCGCATACAATTGAACATATGTATAACATTTCAATAATTTCAGGTTTGAAACAAGATCATGGTGGGTAAAGGTGTACTTTATAGTCTTGAGATATACAATGGGATGGTGATGAGTAAAGGTCTAGTTTTCAGTTTGGGTCGTTAATGAGAACGTATTGAGTCAATTAGAATTATACAAGTTTAAACTTTACATCCCAAAAATATAAGGCAAAACAGCATCTTACAGCTAAATCTTCAGTGAAAGGTTTTCTTACCTTTACACCTATGTGGCAAATTTGAGCTTTGGACATTTGAAGGTACTAACTGCTCCCATAGATTTGGCGATATGGAAGACTTTCTAACACCTTGGGCTTGAAACGGGATGGTGATTACTAAGCTTTTACTTTATAGTGCTGTGGTAATAACACGGTATGTCTTGAGTTAATATTTAATGGGATAATTAAAAAACCTCTGATCCTAGGAATATTAGATAAATCAGCATCTACCACATATTTCTTCAATGCATGACTTTCTGACTTCTACTTTTAATGGCAAATATAAGCTTTGGAGTTTAAAAGGTATAAACTGGTCCCATACAATTGGCAGTGTGGAAAACATTTCAATGTTTTGGGATTTGAAACAGGATGGAGGTGAGTAAAGGTCTTCTTTATAGTCATGGGATTTAAAATGTGATGGTGGTGAGTAAAGGTCTAGTTTTCAGTGCTTTGGGTCTGAGAATGCACTACATCCCACAAATATAAGGTACAACAGCATCTAACAGTTAAGTCTTCAGTGCAAGATTTTCTGACGTTTGTTTAAATGTTACATTTGAGAAATGGACATTTTAAGGTATTATCTACTACCATACAATTGGCCATATGAAAGACTTTTTAATGCTTGGTGCTTGAAACGAGATGGTGATGAGAAAGCTTCTACTTTGTAGTGTGTTTGTTATAACATGGTATGTATTGAGTTAATATTGAATATATTCATTTTAAACTTTCCATCCTTCAAAGATAAGATACATCAGCATCTAAAACTTAAGTCTTCAATGCAAGTTTTTCTTACTTTTACTTTTATCAATTCAATTTCAATTCACTTTCATTGTCAAATCTTCACGGCGCATGTGCCCTGGTGAGTGAAATTCTTAGGAGCTTGCTCCAAAAACAGCGCAGTACAGGTAACATGTAACATAAAACATATAGTGCAGACATAAGACAGTGTGCAATATGCATATACTTATAATCAGTACACACAGTGTACTATAGACAAACACAGTCGAAATATTCAACATACATACATTTAGCACGAGAAAAACATTAAACACTAAACACAGAGTGTGCACGTTCTGCATAATGTAAACAAGTTGTGCATAGGATGAGGTAGACTGTTGTTTAAAAGTGCAGTGTGTAACTATTGTCCAGTGTTAAACTTGGCGTTAAAGTGCGGTGTGTGACATATTGTGTGTGGGAGTGTATCAGTTCTGATTGTTCATGAGTCGGATAGCCTGAGAGGAAAAGCTATCCCTCAGTCGACTTGTGCGGCAGCAGATGCTGCGGAGACGTCTTCCTGAGTGCAGCATAGAGAGCAGTCTGTGAGATGGGTGGCTGGAGTCCCTCATGATCTTCCGGGATTTCCTTATGCACCGCCTGGTGTAGATGTCCTGGAGGGAGGGAAGCTCACCTCCGACGATGTGGCTGGTAGTTCGCACGACCCTTTTCAGAGCTTTGCGGTTGCCAGCAGTGCTGTTTCCAAACCATGCAGTGATGCAGCTCATCAAAAATTTACCATGACATGGGAGTGCCTTTTATAACTAGTTAAGTTTTTGCTTGAAACAAAGCAGCCCCAGTGGCGTAGTGGATAAGGCACTGACTTCCAAAGCCAGAGATTGTGGGTTCTAATCCCACTTGGGGTGTTCTAGCTCTTTTGAATGAACCCTAAATGCAAATAAAAGTAACCTAAGTGCTCTGCCAATGAACACAGTTTATTGTTGAATACATTGCCCTGCCTCTTGCTGTTTCTTAATGGGTATTGTTCAACTTAATAGGCTTCAGATAAGGCTCATAAACAATCCAGGTTGATTTGTAATTTAAGATGCCTTAGTTCTTGACTCTTGACCCAGCAGTTGAAGGATCAGTACATGCCCTGCCTCTTGCTGTTTCTTAATGAATGTTGTTTAACTTTATCAGCCTAAGATAAGGCTCATAAACAATGTCAAGTTGACTTGAAAGTTAAGATAACTTTGTTCTTGGCCCAAGACCAGTAGTTGAAGGATCAATACATTGCCCTGCCTCTTGCTGTTTCAAGATACATATATATATATATATATATATATATATATATATATATATATATATATATATTTATATATATTACCAAACTAAATCCAACTCAGATAAGGCTCATAAACAATCAGAGTTGATTTGAAATATAAGATACCTTAGTTCTTGCCCCAAGACACACCAGTTGAAGGATCAATACAGTGCCCTTTCTCTTGTGTTTCTTATTGTATATTGTTAAACTTAATCCACATCAGAGAAGTCTTATGAATAATGCTGGGTTAAACTTAGAAGCTTTATAAAAGATAAAATGTATTGAAATGTATGTTACCATAATAATTAATTTTTAATCATACAAAAGTAGTAAAAGAATGTGAATGTGTTGAAACTTTTTTAATCAGAAAATCCCTTTAAAACAGCCAGGTTGTTCTTGACACAAATAATGGCGAACAACCATGAGCAACTGTGTTACAGCTTATTTATATGTGTATGTTTTAGGTGTGTCTTCTTTCTAAAGTACGACTTCTCCTTTCCATGGATATCCCCTTCCCAGCTCTCTGTCCAATCATCTCTTGCCTTGGTTCCTGCAACACAACACGCACACATATTCTGCCCTGCAACAGAGCCACTCCCAAATCCCCACATGTCCAGCACACGCGATCTCCCACAAGACCCCGCGCAACCTCCTCCCACCTACAACAATGAATCACACAAGCTTTATCAAAAGCTATATCCTTATATCTATTGATTAATGCAAATAATGCAATGCAATACGTTTAAGATGAGTAATAAAATGTAAGTAAAAAGCAGTTAAACAAAAACAGTAATTAAAAACAGTGAAAAAGTAATATAAAAACCCTTTAATCCCTCTCTTGACCTCTGATACATCAGAGGTCAAACATCATCTTCCTCCACTTCCTCGCTGTTATGGCCGTCAAAATGATCCATGCCCTGGCTTGCTAATAAGGGCATGGTATAGGGCGGAGGGAAGACATCTCTCTTTTCTATAGCCGCCACTATAAGTCTGTTACACAGTGACCTTATACAGGGTATGCAGCAACATCCACATTTAACTAATACTGAAATGAATACTGCCATAGAAATCAATATCGACATGATTACTCCCTTCCATTTTCCCAATGCCTTATCCAGCCACTGCCCTACAGGATTATCGATACCAGAATGCTTTTTCATTTCTATGGATAACACTTTCAGCCCCTCCAGTGCTTTAGTTACGGACCCGTCGGGGGCAGTGTTGGTAGGGATGAATGTGCAACACAACCAAACATATGGTATACCCCTCCTTTTTCATCTAGGAGCATATCTAAAGCCGTTCGATTTTGTATAGCCATAAGGGAGTTAAAAAGTTCAGAAAGTCCTCCTACTGCGTCTCTTGTCATATTAGTTAGTCGCATAACATTGTATTGGACATAATTTACTCTATCAACATTTTTATTCGGGATGACTGGAAATAAAGCTGCTATAATGGGAATGTTCTCGAACCCGCTGGCTATTTGGTCTGCTAGTTTGTATTCATCTGGTACCCCCCTTGAAATGCCAATTGCATCAATATACGTAGGGTTAATTAGGTTCAAATCTATTAACATGTCTCTCTACCGAATGATATCTCTCCTTCTCCTTCTAGTGAGTGCTACATTACCTGGTTCTTGTTCTCTGACCACTCTTTCTCCGATCAATGTGAGTGGGGACCCTAACCTTACCACAGCACACAGCCCTTTAATATTGTCCTGCAGTCTCGTAAACAGGCGCCCGTCTCCACAGTAATAGTATAAACCTCCCCATGCCCACGAGCCTATCAACGTCCTGTTATCTTGGATAATCACGGTGCACCATTCTCTGTTTATCTTACCCTAATTGCGTTTCACAGTGGTCTGTAATGTTAAAGCATGTATAATTTCCTTTCCTTGCTGTAAAGGGGCCTGCTTTGGAGTTATTAGAGATTGGAGGGAAAATTGATGCCAGGGTGGTGCAATTTTCCGATCCCGCCTCTCTAGTCAGAGATAACATACAGTCATATCCCCAAGTGTCATTTGGACACAATGGAGCAGGTTATAAGTGTAGTCTTGGCCTGGCACCCGCACATGCCACACAATCTGTAAGTTTTGTTCTCTGGCTGTGTTAATTAGCCATTCTAACCATATTTTTATCTCCCCATAACGCGTGGCCTTTTCAATCAGATTCTCAGGTGTCAAATTGGTGTAGTCCGTTTCAATTATGCGATGTTGGTGCGTTTCTTGTGATAATTCTGTTTTGTTAGTTGGGCGGGTTCTATTGGTCGAGCTGGGCTGGGAATTAATCACATTAATTTTAGCCCAACGGGTCCTTCCCTGATACGTCTACACCTAAGAGCACGTAGAATTGTCCTACACTGCTGTCCCAACACTGACCAGGCACCCCAGATGGTTTTGTACCATATGGATCTTGTTTAAAATTCATTATGGTTAATGTAAATGGATTTCGTGTGGAACTAAAATCTCTCTGTATCCTAAAATGTCCATCAACCTTTACCTTCCCATCCTTAGTTTGAGTTTCAGTGGTGCCTGGAAAATTCCTATTAGTTGCTTACCATACGTGGTCCCACGTGGGGCATCATTTCTGGTTACCTGGGTAGCCTAACTGACATAAATGTCGTACCCTCGCCAAGCCCAGTCTTTTCCCCCACAGTTTACAATGCTGCACACGTCTAGTTGAAACGACACATTAGAGCCTCTCACATAGTCTAATTCTATTCCCCCGTATTTAGCCAAACACTTGTCCCTGGATTTGTCTTTCCCATCTGTTGCCACTGCCCTCTTATGTCTTTCTAATGCATGCACTACTTGTGCTGGTTGTGTGGCATTTCGATTCTCTTTTTCGTTTTACCCAAAACTCAACCTTGTGACTATAACAGCAATGACAGCGAGGATTCCCATCAGGGGCCAATTTTCCCACAACCTCATTTTAAACTATATGGCAATTAAATGATTAAATGAAATCAGAACCTGTGTATAACCTCAAAACCATAAACTGTCAAAAAATGAGCAAACAAAATCAACCTTTTTCAAAAGTAAACAACATCACCCTTAAAGAATAATAGACATAAAATCTTGTAACAGTCCAGTAGGTATAATACTGTGATAAAACACTTCTTAAAATGTAAACCTAAATATGAAAAATAAAATGATCATTATGCAAGGTAAACTTGAATAGTAGTATAAAATGACAAAATCAATGTAAGACCTGGACAATTAATGTAAGACCTGGTTTCCACCTGATTTTCTTTACAGTGAGTATATGGTGACAATTATATTAACACCGTTGAACACCTCTTCTAAGATGCTCACAACTTTCTGGAAGTCTAACTTATCTAACCCACACCCCAGCCGGGGTGCTGAGACAGATTTCACTTTGTTTTGTTTGCACCAGTCCCTTATATGTTTTAAACTGCTGGTGAAGTCTCTGTACGTGGGCTTGTCTGTACAGTTTCTTTGTGGTTAAATGGAAAACAGTTCTTCCATCACTCTCATGTGTAACAGCACACTCTCCTTTTTTTGTGTTTTGTTGTTGTACATTTCTACCCCGTATTTGTCTCTAAATATCGTTGCAATACCCACTCCGTACGCACAATCTGCACTTACACTGTGTGCTAGAGGTTCCCCTTGTGGGCTTGAAAAAAGATCACCTGTCTCCACTCTATTTGTTGTCTGTGGTTTCTTTGTCCTCCTTATCCTCCCTCTCTTGGACCTGAGTCCTCAGTTCCAGAGTAGTCTAGGATAATGACCTGTTTGGTGGATCACAGTTAACACAGGAAGACAAATGATACCACGTGTCGCCTTTTCCCTGTAGGCGCACACAATGTGAAGTTCTTGCAGTAACTCTCAACGGCTCAGTCCATCTGGGTTCAGACCATTTCCGCCTGAACTGTTTCAGTCGAACCCACTGATACACCTCTGGAGAAGGTGTAACCGGATCTACGGACTCGGCTTCTGGAATCTGGTGAGAGAAAAGCTTAATCATAGCAGTTAGTTTGTGAAAATAAGCACAATGTGACAATTTTGGCAGGCTGTCGAGCTCTACAGGGTGACAGGGCCCAGGAAATGGTCTGCCTGTAAAGAGTTCAAACGGGGTAAATCCAGAACTTCTGTTACTTGAGGATCTATCAGACATTAGTGCCAATGATAAGGCTGAAAGCCCTGTTAATTTGGTCCGTGCACAGATTTTAGCCAATTTTAGTTTTAAAGTAAGATTCATGTGCTCAACTTTACCCTGACTTTGAGGGTGGTAGACTGCCCCAAAAACATGTTTCAGACCCAATGATTTTTCTACCACTCTGAGATGTTCGTTTTTGAAATGAGAACCGTTGTCTGATCTAATCCTCCTTGGGAAACCATAGTGTGGTATGTAATGGTTGACTAAACATTTGATAACTGCGGTACTGTCTTCACGCCCCACAGGATATGCCTCTGGCCATCCCATGAACTGATCAACCATGACTAATAAATACCTTTTTCCCTGAACCTTCTCAACCATATCAGTGGAATATATCACAAGTTCTTCAGAGTCCGTCATCAGCACATTGTGCTCCAGAATCAATCCATACAAATTTCTCCTCCGGCGCAGATTTTGTCTGATGCTCTATAATCAATGTTTTTGTGAGTTCAGGTAGGAGTGAGTCATACAAACAGTCATTCACTGTCACCGACATCATGTTGTTCACATAGCCAGCTGCTCGTTTCGCTGCCATATCGGCTGCATCATTACCTCTCGCTTAAACACTATGGGCTTTCGAATGTCCCTGACACTTGACTACAGCCACTTGTTTAGGAAGTATTAAAGCTTCTAAGAGATCTCGTGATTCAGTCTCGTGTGTGATTGGTCTGCCAGATGAAGTGATAAAGCCTGTCCGTTGCCATACAGGTAGCTCGACATGGACCACTCCAACAACGTAGGCTGATTCTGTATATATGTTTACTTTGCACTTGTCCCCTAGTTTCAGTGCACTGGTAACTGCAATCAGTTCAGCACGTTGTGCTGATTGTTTTCCAGTCAGTTTGACAGCAAATCGCATCTGGAAACCTTTTGGCATTGGTTGTACAACCGCATATGCAGAGGTCAGATTCCCATCAGGAGATCTGAAACAACAACCATCAGTGAATAGTGTAATCACATCAGAGTTTGGTGCTAAGGGGGACACATGTAAATGTTCTCTGACCCTGCTGGCTTTTTCAGCAAGTGTCATGCAGTCATGTGGTTCCCCACTCATCATCAGGTCAGCCATGTTAATGCCCTCATGAATGTAGGTGATGTATGGTGACGTCAGGCACTTAGCTAAACGTCTCTGCGGCAGGGGTGAAAATGTAAAGGATGATGAGTTGACAAAGGCTATAACAGAATGTTTGGTTAAGACAGTCAATGGGTGTCCCATGACAATATGTGCAGTTTAAGTAATGATCTTAGCTAGACCTGCTGCAAACCTGGCGCACTCGGGTTGTCGTTGTTCTACGGGGTCCAACAAGCAGCTCACATACATCAGTACCCTGCGGTTCCTAGTGTGTTTCTGGAAAAGTACACCATGAGTACTGTCTTGTGTCTCAGAAACATCTAGGAAAAATCCTAGTTTGTAGTCTGGGCTGTGTAAATAGGCTGCAGGTGACATCTGAGCCTTTAGTTCAGTGAAAGCCCCTTCAGCTTCCACCGTCCAGTCCAGTTTACCTGTCAAGCTTCTCATGCCTAATTTCCTAACCTTGTCCCTTAAAGGTGTGGTGACTGCTACATACTGTGGTATGTAATGACGACTGAACCCTGTCAGCACCAAAACGATAACATGTCTTTCACGGTCATAGATTTTGGATGTGCTAAAATAGCATCTCGCTGACGGTGGGAGAGTGTAGATCCCTGACCAGTGATTAGTCTACCCATGAATGTTACGGCTGGCCTGCTTACCTGCAGTTTCTCTTTACTAACCTTAAACCCAGACCTGTGGAGTTGTGTGAGAATAACGTCGGTTGCTTTTAGACAATCATCATTTGTTTCTGCTGCTAAGTGAGTGTCGTCCACATACATTATTACCACACACCCCTCTGGTAATACACATTGTTCCAAGTGTTATCGTAAGACCTGATTAAAGATGCCTGGCGAGAGTCTGAAGCCTTGGGGCAGCCGATTGTACGAGTATTGTATACCTCTGTATGTAAATGCCAGATATGATTTGCACTCATCTGCGATGGGAATGCAAAAGAATGCATTACCCAAATCTATTCAGGAAAACCACTGATGTGCAGGAGTAAGATTAGAGATCGCAGTGTAGGGATTTGGTACTAATTTGTTTATTTTTCTTAGATCATGTACCAGACGGTATTTGTCTGTGCCAGCTTTACGTACAGGGAAGATAGGTGTGTTCCACCTGAATTGCCAAGGGGTGAGCACACCCCTCTCCACCAGGCCTGTAACGGTTTCTGCTAATCCTTCCTCTGCTTCAGGTCTGTTATGATACTGTGGAACCCAAACTGGAGAGTTTACAGAAAGGTCAAATGTGACTGGGGGAATTTTACAGTATCCCATATCCCTGGACCCCTGTGACCATAGGTCATCTGGTTGGTTAGCTTTAAATTTGTCAGCCCCAGGGCCATTTGTCAATTCCCTACCATGACTCCTTTGAATCTGTTTGTGTGTAAGTATTCCCTCGTCACTAGTTGGCTGAGTGATCCAGTATGAATTAGCCGAGACAGAAAACAGAACTCCCTGCATACGACTGGGTTCCCAATCTGTTACCTTGTTTAGCTTCTTTGTCATGCTGCCTAGCTCACGTGCTTCATGACCTGGATGCAGTGCAATTGAAATATGTGGGTCTGCATTGTTTTGCATGCAGTACCATTGCTTTTGTTCAGGAGTGAGTGCAATAGGTGCAACTACTCTATCTTTTCCCAGATAAAGACCTTTGCCCTCCAAGTGCCACACATCACCGAGTACTTCTTCTTGAAACATATGTTGATATGTGATATCCCCAGTTCTCTCATAAAATAATGTACAGTGCAATGGGTCAATTGGATGCAGATAAAGGGACCGTTCCTTTATCCAGGATAATTGTTGATTGTAAAGTGTGGTCACACTGTTAAGGGTGGCAGAAATATCAAGTTCCACCCAATAGATGTCTGCCATTTCCTGTAGGGATCCCCCTAACAGGACATTTTGAGTTCTAGCCCCACTTGGTCCCTGCGAGCAGTTGACTGAAGTACTATCCGGAAACACAACCACCACTCCCTCAGGTGAACATAGGATACTAGCCCTTATTTTAATAAGTAAATCTCTACCGAGCAAAGGGATAGGAGCATTGTCAGAACAGAGAAACGAATGTGTGAGACACTGGTTTGCCACTTTAGTTGTAATGGGTATTGTCATAGGCCAATGTTCAGTTCCCCCAGAGAAACCAATCACTCCCACAGTATCATCACTTAATTGTCCGTTAGTGATACAGTCTCTTGTAACGGTGGAGTATGTAGCCCCAGTGTCAACTAAGGCTTGTGGTGGTTTGTTGTTGACCACTATCCTCCTGAGAGGCTCAGCCAAACCTCTCATGGTCTTTCTCTGTGGGCCCCTTCAGTAGGTCTGCTCCTCCTCTCCAGGACCCCATGCTTGTATTGCAGGTGCTTGGAGGCTGTGAGGGCTCTGACTCTGGTGATGTGGTGGTGGGTATGGTGTGCTTTGGGGTCTGCCCCATCCCCTGGGTCCCTGCTGCATCGGACTCCAGCTTCCTCTGGGTGGCCCTCGTCTTTGTCCACCCCTTCTCAATGGACATTCATTCCTCCAGTGGTCCGGTGCTCCACACCAGAAACATCCATCCCCACTCTGCTCCACCCCCATGCCGGTAGGACCTCTACCCCAATTTCCCCTTCTCAGTTGGATGTACCCCCCCCTCTGGCCTCCTCATGGAGGACCTCCTTGGTAGGTATTTCCTTGATTGTAGCCAAAAAGGAACAACCGATGGAGTGGGTGGAGCTTGTGCGCCCTGTGGCCCCCCAGTACCATTCCCAGGGTGCATGGGTGTCTGAGACATCTGTTTAGGCTTTTTGTTACTCGCCTTAGCTGCCTCCAATTGCATTTTAATTAGTTGCGATTTTGCATTTTCTAATTCATCTTCTTCCCTGCTCTTTCGCTCCGCTATTTTATCAAGGTGGAACACTAATCTTCTTTCCCATTCTGAATCTGTGTCTACTGCATTGTCTGGATTTCCCTCCATGGCTTGTTTTACCCCTTTGGGAGCCCCCGCCATTACAGCCGCTCTGAAAATGCAGCGAGTAATTGTGTTAGCCAGGCTGTTCTCCTCTACCATACTCTCCCAGTCAGCTGCACATCTAAAATAGTACTCTGCACCGGTTTCACCTGGCTTATGCTTAAATTTGTGCTTTCTATATTTGCCTGGGAACCACCTTTAGCGTATTCTTCCCCTTCTCTGATCTTACACACTTCTGGTTCTCTTTCACGTCTTACAATCTCTCCCATTTCTCTCACCATATGTCTCAATGCCACCACTTCCTTCTGTACTTCCGACGGTTCTTTCATATCTACCTCTACCATAGAATCTTTCACATTCACCTGTACCTGTTGTTGCGCTATTAGGCCACCAGATGGAACTGGTACATAGGGAGATGGCCTCTCATAAGTTGCTGCCCTTACTCTCCTAGGTCCGGATAAATGGGTGGGATTTCTTTTTTACTCATACTACCCTGATCACTTCCTGTACATTCTTTCAGTTTGCACTCTGCCTTTGGCTTCTCTACTCCTCTTTTTCTTTCTTAAGTGGAAACAGTACGCATGCTACCAGCGCAATGCGAGTCCACAATCTCAATTCATCTCTCAATTTCTCCTCGTATTTAGCATGCTTTCCCTTGTTAACCCAACTCACTGACTTTTTTTCATCCATATGTCTCTTAAGTCTAACCTCTGCTCTTCTTTCCAACTGGATTATTTTGTTTGTAATTTTAACGTACACTTTTTCAGGATTCAGCCACCCGTTTGTATCACACATCTGACTCCATTTTTCTTCCCAAACCTTTGTTTCTTTTTTCTGATATTTTCCCTTCGTCTGTGCCAATAACATTTTCACGATTTTATCCCAATGCGATTTCACATCTACATCTTTCCCTCCTTGCTCAGACATTTTATCTAACTCCATTTCCAAATTCCCTATTACATAAGTTGATTATGTTATACTCGTGTTAATGAGCACTTAAACCCACGTTTATATCCCTATTCACTATTTTAAGATTACTGGGCTTCTCAGTGTGGTACTGGTCACCTCCAAAATAATCTGTGTGAATCAGTGGTTCCCAAACTTTTTGCAGCATGCACCCTTTTCTAGTGTTTGACACCTGTCAACCACCCCCCAACACTTTACTCTGGTTAAACTTCATATTTTCAATTGCAACAACTTAATACAAATACTCTGGTTAAACTTCACATTTAACCAGTAGATTAGAAAACATATAAAAATCTATTATAAGTATAACTGATTACTACCTTTTTTTAGTGAGATGGATGGGCCTGCATGATTGCAAACAGCTCATCAAAATTCGGGGTAATGGATGACAGTTTTACTCTCAAATCATTTTCAGCATCTAGTCTTTGTCGACGTTTTTAACCAGCTGTCCATTTTGATAAATGTAGTAAGTGAAAAAATAAATAAACGAATTATCAGTTAGCACATAATATAGGCAGGGCCATTGTGAACCAGACGTGCTTGTACAATGATATTAAATCATGAGTAATTTATAGCTTGTAATCTGAAATGTAAAATTTTCACGTGTGAAGTTTCCCTTAAATACGTAAACAGACATCCCAACCTGCAAAAAGTCATTTCAGGGAGGTATCCCGAAGCACTCCCCCCAAAAACCCCCAATACCCCCCCACCGCATACCCCCAACTACCCCCTCCCGGGTATGTAACTATTTACATACACCCCAAATGTAGCCCTGGGCCTATTTCCTATGCATTTTACTTTTGTTGTAAGCTTTCATTGTATTCTGAAGCTTGCTTCGCAGATTTGAGCAACTTTCCAGAAACCTCAAAACCTCATAGCACTCTGTGTCAATGAAGACATCAGATTGACAAGTGTTTGGTGAGACATCTGACTCCTAAATTCTGTGTTGATGTGAAGCACAATGCGGAAGGCCCTTTCCACCTCACAGTTAGAATCTGTCAGCACCAATAGCACCTTCATCAGCTGACTGATCTCCATAAATCTCAACTGCCCTGAGATCACAGATCTTACTTTGGACAGCTTCTACAGCTTTTACTAGAACTCATCCACTGGTATATTCTTGTCATTTGGTACCAGTGCTTCCGGTTTACTTCAGACATAATCCAGGATTTCCAAATTGAGTTGTTCTCTAGCATCTAGCATCACATTTGGAAATCTCTCTGCCAAAGTCAAAATTTGCTCTGGTTTCACATCATCTGGGTTCTCTGGATTGACCACTGATGCTTTTCTCATCATAGCTGGGGATTTCAACCATGCTGATTTAAAGAGTGTTTCCAAAAATACACCTCAACTTTCCAACACACGGTAACAACATTTTACACTTTGTTAACACCACACAGAGAGGAGCTTACAAAGCCCTCCCCCTCCCCCGCCTCGGTGACTCAGACCACATAACTGTCATGCCAATGCCTGCATATAGACGACTTGTCAAAGTCGCTAAACCTGTTCAGAAACAGATTCAAGTGTGGCCAGAAGGGTCGTCGGATGCTCTTCAGGACTGTTTTGATACAACTGACTGGAATATGTTCAAGCATGCTGCCACTTACAATAACTCCACTGACCTCCAGGAGTACTCGGAGACTATCACTGCCTACATCACCAAGTGTATAGAGGATGTAACAGTCACAAAAACCATCATCGGATGACAGGGGAAGTCTACAGACTCCTGGAGAGGCGGAACGCTGCCTTCAGAGCTGGAGACGAGGGGGGCCTGAGAACAGCCAGGGCCAACCTATCCCGCGGAATCAGGAAGGCTAAGAGTCAGTACTCCAGGAGGATAGCCCATCAATTCAGTGACAGCAGAGACACTCGGAGCCTGTGGCAGGGGATACAGTCTATTACGGACTACAAGCCCCAACAGCGGACCTTTGACAGCAACATCTCTCTGATGAATGAGCTGAACAACTTCTTCGCTCGCTTTGAGGCACAAAACAACTCCACTGCACAGAAGACCCCACCTCCTCCCAGTGACCAGGTGATGATGCTGACCCCAGACAGCGTGAGGAGATCCTTCAGCAGGATCAATGCTCGCAAGGCTCCGGGTCCTGACAACATTCCTGGGCGTGTACTGAGAGACTGTGCAGCAGAACTCACTGATGTCTTCACAGACATTTTCAACATCTCACTTAGTCAGGCTGTGGTTCCCACATGCTTCAAAGCTACCACCATCATTCCAGTCCCGAAGAAGCCATCTCCATCCTGCTTCAATGACTACCGTCCTGTTGCACTTACTCCCATCCTCATGAAGTGCTTCAAACGGCTAGTCATGCACCACAACAAGTCTGCCCTCCCCTCCTCCCTGGACCCCTTCCAGTTTGCATATCGGTCAAACCGGTCGACCGATGCTGCCATCTCAACGACCCTCCACTCAGCACTCACACATCTAGAGAAAAAAGACTCATACGTCAGAATGCTGTTCATTGACTTCAGCGCAGCATTCAACACAATCATCCCTCAACAGCTCATTCACAAACTGGTCGAGCTGGGGCTCAACACTTCACTGTCCAACTGGTTGTTGGACTTTCTAACTGGAAGACCTCAGGCAGTACGTGTCGGCAGCAACACATCCAGCACCATCACACTGAACACTGGGGCCCCCCAAGGATGTGTACTGAGCCCACTACTCTTCACTCTGCTGTCCCACGAGTGCACACCGTCACACAACTCCAAACTCTTCATTAAGTTTGTGGATGACAAGACTGTGGTGGGTCTGAACTCGCTCCCGATCTTGCCCCCTTGTCTCTCTTCTGCCCCAGGCACCACTGAACTGTGAATCCCCCCCCCACCAGGTCCCACATTCCCAGGTCCTTCCACCCCCCCCTCCCTCTATACGATGCCATGCACCAGTCACTTTATGCAGCAGTGGTCTGCTCACTACCTCATTCACCATGGAACTGACACCATTCTACTACCTCATCAGTCAGTTCAACAAAATAACTGCTCTTTCACTTGTCACTGTGTTCCTTTAAATCAGTCTGGTATAAGCTATAAGCTATTTATTGCACTAAAAATCTTTTTTTTTATCTGCACTGTTTGTTCCCTGGTTTGCACTCTATCTGCCATGTGCCTTGCGCTGCTTTGTGTTTTTGTTCTTATTAACCTTATTTTATATTTTATCGATATTATATCTTTCTTCCAATTCCCTAATTGTATAGTGGTATAGTTTTTTATCTTTTTATCTATTTACTTAGTGTTTTCTGTATGCACCGGGGGACTGAGAGTAATGCAATTTCGATTCTCTGTATGTATGTACTGTACATGTGGAAGAATTGACAATAAAGCAGACTTGAACTTGAACTTGATATGCAGTTTTTATTCAAGTGGGCCGATCTAACAATCCTGGATTCCTTTTTTTCAAACATAAACAGAATGTTCATGTGGTGCGATATCTGCGAAGGATATTGTAAAGTCAAAGTGCAGCTGTTCCACCCTGAGAAATGCGCACGCAGCGCCTGCACAAAGGACCATTTCCGCCCATTTACTACAGCCATTATAAAAAACCCTAGGTCTAACCAGCGTCAACAATGTCTCAAGCCGATGATTCAGATTACATCTCCTATTCTTCTACCCTTCACATTCCGGACTCTTACGATAACAACGCAGTTTGTCACATACTGGCTAAAGATCCTTCGGAGACGACCGAAGATGACTCGATTTTTTTAACCGATGCGAGAGCCATCTCCACTCATGCCGAGGTGTTTGGGGTCATGGACGGATGTTTTGCTGATCTCGGATACAAAGTCATTAAAGGGGTTATTGTCTCGCTGCTTCAACATCTAGTTAATGTTAAACTCAAGCAAGACTGCGTCGGATGCGAGATTGACCATCCCAGTCAACTGCAACATACCTGTCTCTTCGAACCGTCCGCATACTTTTTCAGCCTGCAATTTGGGGTGTTTGCCCGCAAGCTTTTCAACCCCATACTTCACAAAGTTGTGGCATCGGTGTTGCAGCGCTACGGATTCAAGACAGACCCTCATACGATACAAGGGGCAGCCGGCGTCATTCTTCACGAATTAAAAGACGAACCATATATCGTGGCTAAACTAGAAGAAATCATGCAAAGCCTCCAGGACAAGAAATCAGAAAAAAAGGAAGTTTTTTAACAAACATTTTCAAGATTTGATGAAAAAGTACAATGTATATCATTTTGCTACATTTACTGATTTGAAAGCTTGCGTAGTTGAGCGTTTCAACAGAACTTTAAAAAGTCGGATGTTGAGATTTTTAACGGCCACTAATTCCCGACGATACATAGATGTTTTACCAGACATCACACGGGGTTACAATACCTCTTAAAACAGAAGTATAAAAATGAGCCCGGACGATGTTAGCAGAGAAAATGAGGGTACAGTGTTTCAAAACCTGTACGGTAATACAAAGAATGAAAAGCCCTCCTTTAAATTTAAAGTCGGAGACGTTGTGGGGATATCTAAAGTGAGAGGGCCGTTCGCTAAAGGACATGAACAAAATTACACTGAGGAATTTTTTACTATAGAGGAGTGCATACTTCGTCATCCGCCGGTCTACAGAATGTCCAATTATGACGGCGAAATCATCGACGGGGTTTTTTACGAAAAAGAGTTACAAAAAATAAATGTGAGTAAAGACAAGGCGTTTAAGGTGGAAAAGGTCTTAGGTCAGAAAAAAACAGGGGCGAAACACTCTTGTTTTAGTGAAATGGCTTGGTTGGCCCTCGAAATTTAATAGCTACGTAAAGAAAAAAGCTCTGGTGGACATACAGAGGCCTTAAAACTCTGCTATCGTAGTTTGCCGTGTCATTCGGATCAATTGCTTCCATGGAAGACAACGGTTTCTACTTTACGCTACTGTGCAATGCTTTTTTGTCTGTGTACCCGCATATCTAGTTACAGAACCAAACTAGCTTCATCCATCGATTTAAAAGGACGATGGCTGGTTGGGTTGTGCGAGATCGAATATCCTAGAAGCTGGTACAGTTTTAATGGGCGAGACGGGGCTTTAACGATTCACACCCGACCCGTACGAACAGTTGACGGTAGAAAGGCTGAAGCCGCACCGAACGTCGTTAGACCCGTAAACAAGGATTTATTTACTTCGAAAGGATTGAATATAAACCCCGGCTACTACACCAATGTTCAGGCGGTGATTCAAGTGATAAACAAAGTATTAGGGCCGTCTGGGTTCCTGGGTTACGACCGCATGACAAACAGGGTCTTTTAAAGGGCAAAACCAAACATTTCATGATCTTTCTACGACAGACTAGCCAATATCTTGGGTGTGGTCCCTGTCGTGGCCTTAGTACGTGACAAACATCACGAAAAAGCTGGTTTTGAAAAAGACGTCGTCACATACACCCCTCATCAATCGGATATCCACGCTGGTTTCTATACCATTAACTTTTACACAGACATTATCGAATATCAGACGGTGGGTGACTCTTATGTACCGCTGTTGAGATGCGTTCACATTCAGTTTCCGGTAAAGATAAGGAATCGATAACGATTCGTTTTGAGAAGCCTCATTACGTCATGATTAACAAGTCGTCAATCTCGGACATAGCTATAGAAATGAAGGACGACCAAAACCGTGAAAGAAAGTTTTCCCACGGAAAAGTTATTGTGAAATTGCATTTTAAACCTTCAAAACAGACCTTTATTTAAAGCATTATAACCCGCACTGTTTGAGTCAAACCTCATTTCTACTCCGTCTACGAAGGACGTCGGAACCGTCAAATTAAGTGGAAAATAGTTCTTTGAAAATGAGATATCACAACCATGGTGCTCTAAATACAGTCGATTACATAGGCTATTATCGTAATCAGGCAGGCGGCGGGTTACCCGGATATGCAGGGGGTGCCGTCATGTACGGAGCCGGACTTGGAGGTCTTTTCAGAGGGTTAATCAGAATGGCGGTGCCGTTATTGAAAAAAGGCTTCAGCATCACTAAAAAATTATAGCCACTGACGTCGTCACCAACG
Source organism: Triplophysa yarkandensis (assembly GCA_033220385.1). Lineage (NCBI taxonomy): Eukaryota > Metazoa > Chordata > Actinopteri > Cypriniformes > Nemacheilidae > Triplophysa > Triplophysa yarkandensis. The sequence goes on along the minus strand of CM065677.1, from coordinate 657,960 downwards.
TGATGTCGAGAGTTAGAGGTGAAAACGATAAGAGGCAAGACGGCTCGGGGCTGATGATCATGGCTCGCAAAAGAAAGTCTAAGCCTCCGGAGTTAAGAAGGCCTGGTCATTTCACCGAGAAAACAAGTAACGGCCCGAAGAAACGTTCAGTATCTTATATAAAGCCCAAGCATCGTGCATCAGTAAATGGGTCTCTAAAGACCATATTGTACATATGGCATTACTGCACGACATGTCCGGGGAGTGTATCAAGTCGAAGTTGGATTTATTTACAATTCCGCCGACTCAAACGTTTCTCGAGAAAAACACCTATTTAGAAGTACCACCGCTGTCAGCTATTTCAGAGTCTGGTCCTTTGGAGTTTTTCATCCCAGGGACGGGTGAAGACTACTTGGACTTAAGTAACACCCTACTCTCTCTGAGGCTAAAAATCACGAAACCGAACGTTGTAGACATCGCTGACCCCTCGCCAGTGGGTCTGATTAATTACCCGGGAGCTACCATATTTTCTCAAGTCGATGTGAGCCTTGGTGTCCGGCTGATCTCTCAGAGTTCAAAGCCGTATCCTTATCGATGTCTCATCGAGTGTCTTATGAACTACAGTAAAGATGCTTTGGAGACGATTTTCACACCAGGACTGTTTCACAAAGATACTGCGGGTCACATGGATGACAGCAATCCCTTAGGTCGAAACAGAGGTCTGATGACTAGGTCTCTGTACACGAGCGGCATCAAGGTGGTAGAGTTACTAGCACCCATCCATTTTCTTTCAAGAGAAATTAATGCTCAACAGTGTCAATATAAAAATTCTTTGATCAGAGCCAAAGATGAATTCTGCCTGATGAGAAGCAACGATGTGTCCTATCGAATTAAAATCCGCCTCACCTTTTGTTAAGAAAGTGACCGTGTCACTGTCTGTGAGACTGGGTCATGCCCAGGCCCTACTCACTGCCACTGCAAAGTACCCGATAGATAGAGTTTGTCTCAAGACCCTTTCCATACCGGCAGGTGCCCGTGTCTCGAATCAAGAAAATTAGTTTTTAGGAACCCTGTCAAAGTCAATCATTCTGGGAATGGTAGATAATTATACAAATTTCTAACCACAGACAGATTCTGATTGACTATTATTGATCTAAAATGAACACGTTACAACTCACCGCAATCATGAATAAAATCTGCTGCAACACTAATTTTCTCGGGGTTCTCCCGAGCGATCATCTGCCTTAAAGACCTATCAGAAGCTTGCCTGCCATGACTATCATCAACACGCATCCTTCTGAGTTACCGGGCGAACAATGGCTATCCGTTTATATCGATCGAGAGGGGACCGCTTGTTTTTTGGACAGCTTTGGCCATCCTCCAGATGACGACCGTTTCCCACGAGCCATTCAAAACTTTCTAGCATCCAACAGCATTGCGAGCAGCATTGCTTGTTCTTTTTCTATCATGTAGTCAGAGGTTGGAACTACAGCAAAGTGATGATGATGTTTAGCGACGATTATATAAAAAATGATAAAAAGGTATCACTCTTTGTTAAAAAACTACGGTCAGAACGTGTTAATGAAAACATCTCTCCTTGCATTCAGTGTGTGTAAACATGTCAATCTTGGCATGATTAAATAAAAACGCTTAAAAACAACAGAGGCTTTTTACTGATTTTATTAAGTTCCGTACACGACGAACATCAGAATTCTTACCACGTGCTTCAGTCGATAGAAGGTGATCTAAACATTGGCCGTGAAACGTCAAGTGCTTCTTAGCCATTTTAGACCAAGTTACAGTCACACTGGGCCTCGACGGTGTTCCTCTTAAGGAATTAATGTTGTGTCTAAATGATGACTCGGCACGGTAGAAAACGGTATGTTTAATTTGGCAAAGGTCTGTAGAAACTCCTTCCATCCGGGAGGTCTTCTATCCTCCCTGACCTTTTGCGGATTGGTTACGTTTTTTAACGAGTCCAGCATATGCGAACCCGGCACCTTTACCTTTAAACACAAATTCCCCCAACGCGTTCCACCCGGCAACGTCTTTAGCTTTAGACATTTTCTCTAATATGTATCGACTGTTTTTCGCACTTCTCGAGGACACGTTCTTTACCACTTTGTCAGCTACGTCGTCAATCTCGGGCTCTTGTTTCTCTTCTTTATGGTCGGCTGCAGCTGGGGGTTGAGGTAACGACAACGTTAAAATGCCACTCTCTCTCTCTTTCGCCTCGCCTAACAACACCCAAAAACTTTGTCAGAATGCTGGAATAAAGTTTTGCTTTATCGTACTGATCCAGATCATTCTTCAGTAGAATATTCCGTACGGATGTATCCAGGTCGTTTTCCACGATTTGTTGTATGCTTTCCAGGATTTGTTGTATGCTTTATAAAATGTTAAGCGCCACTTCGCACAGTGTTAAAATGAGTTAGTCGGAAGCCGATTGTAAAATAAGGCGTCCTTGCTTAGGCGTTGCTTTATGTAGCAGCTTTAACAGCGGGAGATGGTTACAAAGTCGCGCCGACATGTTGAATTATCACAAACGTCTTTTTTTCGGAAGATAAACCGCTTGACGGTCGGAAAGCAAGTCTGCTCTGAGACGATATCGTTCAGGAGTTTTTGCTTTATAGTCTATCAGCAAATATCGAAAAGGCTGACCCGTTGCATCCCGATAACACTCCATGAAGAACTTGGTATTGCCGGGGTACATTTGACGTCCTAGCAGAGCAATCTGATTAGCATCATGGGGATTTTAAACAATATCAAATAATTGGTGTTTAAGCTAATGGTCCTGCTGGTTTTCCCTTGAACAAATAAATTCTGCACAATGTAAATAGCGCTGAAATTACGATGGTGTACGTACTGTGTAAAAACCTTTTCAATCTCCATGTTTGAACTGGCTTCTTGCATCATGTCGTCGTTTACGTCGAATGTACGCATGATTATGGGTCAGGGCCAGCGTTGATCTTTCGAGATAATTAGCTTTGAAGACACCCATACAACAACTAGCCAGCGTGGTATAGTTAAACGGGTCTAGTTTGGTGAACTCTAGGAACGACGCACGGTACTTCATGCATCCCTCACGTAATAGGACAACATCGTTTACACCATATTCGCCTAACTCCTTCTGAAAGTCAAACACATCGCCGGATACAACGCTGTACCACTCATCGAACTTTCTCTTCTTTGTATCATTTATGTCATCATATCCATAGAACTTTTTGTCGGGGTGGGGGCCTACATATTGCTCATTTACCACCCTGTTGAAATGGTGGGGAAAGAACCCCTTTTCGGACGTGGTCAAGTTTAGAGCTTCAGCATCTTTGAGAGCGCCATGGGGATGAACGAGTAGCTGTCTATATATCATTGGGCAAACACATCGTCATACATAAAGATTTATTTACAACCCTGCATGATGATGTTCAGAGTGAGACCCGCTTTGCAAAAATATTACAAAATTCGAAAAGAATCGAATTTGGACGCGTAATGAGCTATGAAACAGTATCCTTTGTATCTGGGCTGCCTGAAATGATGAATTACGGCCGAAACACATTGAAGGTAATGGCATACAAAGTTAGCTACGTGTTTTCCGTTCTCATAACGGGTTTCAAAATCATAAAAAATATACCTTACGCTAGGATTGTCCGGGGTACGTGGCTGTATGAAACAGCTATGGTCCCCGTCTGTTGGTATATCTTCGTTGCAATGCTGACATCTACTGGGCTCGCATACGTGTTGTCTCGCTCCGCTTGTGCCTACAATTCGGTATCGTCTGTTACACAGTCTGCAATATTTTATAACATCGCACGGAGAGTTTTCTTCATATCGTCCGGGTGTCTTGTGCATGTTGTTAAATCAAAACACACGTTACAAACGAGGCTGAAGTGATGATGTTTAACGTCGTTGTAGCCTTTATAACAAAACTCGCATACATAGCTTGTCCAGATGAACTTCTTCAGATCGATACTCATGTTAAAGTGTTCGTCTTGTAAATAAAGGAACAGCGTTTTTGGATTATGCTCGGCCTGATTTATGAAACTTTGTAGCGCGCACTCGTTAGATCTGTAGAAAATGACTATCTTGATGACTAATAGCATTTAGAATTTTCCTACGGCATCAAGTCCTATCTTGTCTCTAGTAGAAAAGCCTGCGTTGTTCTGAAGGACAGCAGCGCGTGTCTCTAGTTCGCTCTCGGGTAATTCCGATTCCAGAAATCGTGCGAGACAGATGGAAAAGCACATATTATTAGAGATATTCGCTGGACAAAAGCGGAGAAACGTGTAGATCAGCTCGAGTACACTTGAAGGAGAATCTGCGTTTTCAACACTGTTTACTGAATTACCCGTTGCGTGAGTACAATCTGTTGCTAACGAAAGTGTAAGCTATTAGATAGAAATGCAGTCCTAGTTTCATTGAGCAAGTGTTATTTTCAACCAGCAACCAGTCAGGCTTCAAGAAAGGACACTCTACAGAGACAGCTCTGCTGTCAGTTGTTGAAGACCAACAAGGGCGGCCTCCATATCATCCATTCTCATCCTGCTGGACTTTTGACACCGTTAACCACAGTATTCTCCTTTCGACTCTCAAGGAAATGGGCGTCTCCGACAAGGCTCTCCAATGGTTCTTATCCAACCTCTCGGGTAGATCCTTCAAGGTTTCGTGAGGAGGTGAAGTCTCAGAACCGCAACATCTTGACACCGGTGTACCTCAGGGCTCAGTTCTTGGACCGTTGCTCTTCTCGATCTACATGACATCACTGGATCAGTCATTCGTAAGCATGGCTTCTCCTACCACTGTTATGCAGATCACACGCAACTCCACCTTGCGTTTCATACGGAAGATCATACGATTTCGACCTGAGTCTCAGCAAGTCTGAGCGACATCTCCCTCTGGATGAAGCAACACCACCTACAACTTAACCTTGCGAAAACGGAACTTCTTGTCATCCCTGCCGACCCGAAGACTCGTCACGATCTCTCTATCCAACTAGGAGCATCAACCATTGTGCCCTCCAGGTCTGCGAGAAACTTGGGAGTAATCATTGATGATCAGCTTGACTTCACAGATTATGTTGCCGCGACTGTCAGATCCTGCAGATTCATGCTTTACAACATCAGGAAGATCAGACAGTTTCTCACAGAACACTCCACACAAATCCTGGTTCAAGCTCTGGTCCTGCACAGGCTAGACTACTGCAATGCGCTGCTTGCTGGACTCCCGATGTGCACAACTAAACCTCTGCAGATGATTCAAAATGCAGTGGCAAGAGTGGTGTTCAAGGAACCAAAAAGGACCCATGTAACACCTCTCATAAAACTACATTGGCTTCCTGTAGCAGCTCGCATTGAATTTAAATGTCTTCTCATTGCCTACAAGACCACCACCGGTTCAGCATCCACTTACCTTAACTCACTAATGCAAAGATATAGGCCCTCAAGATTTCTGCGCTCCGCAAATGAGCTGAGACTTGTGGTACCAGCTCAAAAGGATAAGAAATCTCTCTCTTGAACGTTCTCTGCTTTAGTTCCTCGATTGTGGAACGATCTGCCTCTGGCTTCACACTTGTCAGACTCGGTCTCTATCTTCAAAAAACACCTAAAAACTCATCTTTTCCGGCTACACCTAACTCACTAAATCACTTCTTTTCTAACCTACTCACTCTTTAAAAAAAAAATACTTGGTAGCATTGTTGTAGCACTTGTTCACCTATTGTTGTATCGGCTATTTACCGCTTCATTGTCTCCTCGACTATTGTAAGTCGCTTTGGATAAAAGCGTCTGCTAAATGACTAAATGTAAATGTAAATGTAAAATAAACTGGACCTTTTTTAATCACCTGACTGAGAGCCAAATCCTTTAGTTTACGTCTGCCTCCTCCCTGTCTGTTCGACGCCACCGTAGCAATTATCTCGACCGTATCTTCGCATAATATCTTGTATTAACTCTGTAAAATCTTAGATAGCGCCCCGCCATGTCTGTGGTACAACCATTTAAATACGCCTGTAGACGATTGGCTGGACAAATATACTGAGTTTGACGTAGCGCCGTTTCCAAAAGCTCGAAAATAGTTATCTGTAGCTGCGATGAGTTAAACAACTGTTCGGGCCTCAGGTATGTATTTATTATCTCATGTAGTCTATCTGTGTAATGTTGCCCGTCTGTGGGGGCCACGATCACTGCCTGTAATAGGTCTGAAAGAGATTGATCAGGCTGACAGCTGCTCTCAGAGTCTGCATTTTTTTCAGAGGTCATTGTACATAAAGTTATAGGGCTGGAGCTTTAGAAACATAAAATGAAAAAAAAAATGTGGAAAATAACCAAATATATTTACAATATAGAATGTAGTCGAGTATGCATAGACATGAGCAGCTCGACTATTAGACGTCTTTCTCTTAACTTTTCATCCTGTGACTGGAACAAACGGTTGAGTGAAATGTTAAGCTCACGTTCACGCTGTTGTTACTAACCCCGAATACCATCTAAAGCGGCGTGATGTGGCCTGCCTATCAATGGCCTCACGTATCAGATTATTGGATTCGCTTGACAGTTCATTCATTTGATCCATCGCCATTGTGGTGGGTGAATAAAGAGACAGTGGGGTCTGTCTGCTCCCCACCGAAAACGTATCGTTGTTTTGTGGAGACGCTGTCTGCTGTTCTCTTATTGCCGGAGCATCATCTAGGTCTCTGGTCCAAGATGATCGATCCCAGGCGTTGACGCTTTGAACCGATTCTGTACAGAACAAACATAATTGTAGCACATAGAAAGATATGATGATGCATTTTAAATGATGCATAGGCCCCTTACCATTAACTAGTACATTGGGTGTGGTAAGATCAATAACGTCTGGCCATTCTATAGGATTTTGTAAATCTTGAATAAAATTACATTAGTTTAGCTATTAAATTAAATATCAAAGCAAATGTAAAGTTTGTATAACTACCTTGAAAAGAGACTTCTCCATCATGTTGCTTCACTTTTACTACAAAGTAATTTGAACAATCATTAACTACATAAATATATATATCTAACTTAATAAATAAATTAGTTATCATAGATAATTTGTTATAACATATAGATAGGAGATTATGGGACTCACGTATTCCTTTATCGATGATGACCGAGTCGTCATTAGGAACGCTTGAACCTATGACATATCACCTGTTAACATTGAAATATCACGTAAGCTGTTTATATATAAAGTTGGGGAGATTACATTTAAAGCAATTATAATATCGACGTGCTTCAGATCGGTGTATAAATTCACGACAACGATGCTTACAGGACATGTTAAAGGACATGATTACAAACCTTCAATCCCGGCTTTACGTTTATCTCAGGCATAAAATAAATATGATATGTATTTGTTTTATAAACCATGAACATGCTACTGATTCAATCTAGACATAAGCAAACTAAACATGAAATCGTTACAACTTTAGAGATATATTCTAAGTATAATTGTTACAAGACATCACAACATGATACGGAGAGATGTGAAAAAGAGTTTGCTTCATGACCTGTATTTTAAAAGAAAAATATGCCTTTATAAAAAGATAGACGCTCCATCATTATAACACGAATTAAAAAGTAAAGTTATAACAATTCTTTAGATCGTAATCATCCCCAGCATGGATAAATAAATGTACTTACTGTAGTTTGCCATCTCAGCAGAGATCCTGTAGAGCGATCTGTAGTAAAGTCTGGTGATCGTGTGAGGGAGAGAGGGAGAGAGAGACTTCTGCGGGAGGTGTTGGGGAAGATTCACACACTGACAGAGATGTCCGAGCATAAACTCTGTGCTCTGACTTAGTTGTTTTGCAGAAACTAAAGGAGAAGTCTGCCATTGACCAAAGGAGACAAAGGATGGATAAGCCATTGGTGGGAACCAGGGAAAACCTCCAACCACTCCGAAGATAGAACGACGATACATACTATAAATATTGTATGATTTTGTTACTGAGTTGTTGGTCAGTGTGGAAGTCGTGGACTGACAACCCAGCGCTGTATTCTTATATCTGATCAATAAACCTCATTATTATTAGAGATTGTCTCTCTCCAATTTTTGAACACGAAGGACCCTTGGAAAGTCCAACAATTTGGTGACCCCGACGTGATTGGAGAAAAGGCATTGTTGTTAAAGACGGCAGAGGACCGGATTGGACATGAGACGGAGTCAGATTCAACACAGTGGCCACACAAAAAATAAGGTAAGCAGAAACCTGTTTAATCGAATTCTGCTATTTGGATAGATCTAAATTTTATGTGTTGAATTTGATGAACATCTCGTGTGAGTATAACTAAATTTATTTGGAGGTTCATAGATCAGATAAATTGGGTTAGAGTCCCTTGGTCGGCGAACCATAAATTCTGTTGGGTTAGAGTCCCTTGGTCGGCGAACCATAAATTCTGTTGGGTTAGAGTCCCTTGGTCGGCAAACCAAAAATTCTGTTGGGTTAGAGTCCCTTGGTCGGAGAACCATAGATTCTGTTGGGTTAGAGTCCCTTGGTTGACGAACCATAAATTCTGTTGGGTTAGAGTCCCTTGGTTGACGAACCATAAATTCTGTTGGGTTAGAGTCCCTTGGTCAGCGAACCATAAATTCTGTTGGGTTAGAGTCCCTTGGTCGGCGAACCATAAATTCTGTTGGGTTGGTGGCCCTTGGTCTGAGAACCATAAAGCTGTATATATTTGCTGTGATTTCTTTGAAGTGTTATTGTGTTTTTATGCTGTGAAACATTTATTCTGATTTGGGTTGTATTACATGGTGTTTTGTGTATATAAATTGTAAATATGGCAGAATATGAGAAGGAATGTGCTGACTACGGATGTATATCAGTTGTAGAACAGTGGAAGAATGTAGTGGACATGTGGTTAGCTCAAGTGGAGCGTAAATATCAGGAGAAAGAAAGGAAAGAGTTTGAAGCGAAATGGAGTCAGATGTGTATTGAGAACGGCTGGGATGCACCCGAGAAGATAACAGTGCAACTGGCAGAGAAGATAGGGGACATGGAGAAAAAGGCTCATGTGAGGCTGAAAATACATGTAGAAGGAAAGGATGAAGTGAAGTGGATGAATAAAGGTGAATATTCTAAACAGGAAGAGGAGTATAAAGCAGATCTTAGATTGTGGACTAGAATTGCACTGACTGCCACTGCTCTAAGCAAAAAGGAAAAGAAGCCAGGGAGAGATGAGAAGGGTTTGAAGGCAGCCGAGCAAGTGAAAGAAGGAGCAGCAAGTGAAATGAGTAACTCTTCTGATCAGACAACTGACACCCCGCCTCCAAAAATATATCCTGATCTCAAATTGCTCTCACACCCTCCCCCTTATGCACCAAACCTGCAGCAAGTTGTGGTAGATGTAAAGGGAGGGCAGGTAGATGTAGATATGCCTGAGACAGAAGATCAACTGATGCATATTAGGCAACAGATACAAGAACTTAAGGGTTTGTTTGCAGCAAGTTCTCCGTATGGCCAGAATAGTCACAGATCACAGGAAAGTGACAGGAGATACATTGAAGACAGAATAGAGACAGAAGCAAGGAACTCATCATTGCCTTTAATGCTAGAAAGGGACATGATAGGTCCTAGAGAATGTTCCATTAACATGCCACCTGATGATTGCTCAGAGAAGAGTGAGGGAGAAAGAGATGGAGAGATTAAAGGGGTAACTATTAAAGGAACAATGATCTCAACACCAATTGCAAGCAGAACCAGAGCACAGATAGAAAGAGCTCATAATGAAGATACAGTGCAGAATATGTGTGATAGCCAATATTCTAATCCAAAACCACAGGGTGATTTTACAGTAATGGATCAGCTCTGTGCAGGACAAGTTCCTGCACCCAACCAGATGCCACTAATGCTGACAGGCCGTAGACAGGATAAATATCAGCCATGGAGCCATAGTGATATGGCTGCCGTATTGGCTAAACTACCCCCTATTACCTCTGGGGGCGGTAGATGGTTAACTAAGTTAATGGGTTTGTGTCATGGAACCACTTTGGCGGTGGGTGCTCTACGGTGCCTGTTGGGCCAGATTTTCACAGTATCTCAAATGACTGCTTTTGAGGCAGATGCTCAAATGACAAGGGTCCCTAATGAAAGTAAATTTACAACTGTAAGTACATCAGTCAGTGTTGCACTAAGAAAGCAATTTCCTATACCCCAAACAGCATTTCAGGGCATCACATTTGAAATAAAACCAGGTGAGACTGGATCAGGGTATTATTTCAGGTGTGCAGCAGAATGGGAACAGATGGTTGAAGAAAACAGTTTAAACAACCCGATAACTAGAGACATTTTCAGAGCAGCAGTAATGTCAGGGGCTCCTAACGGCGTGAAACAGGCAATGGAGAATAACCCAGACATACCACGGTCATCTAATGAAGTTTGGGAAAAACACTTAAAACACCACATTGATAGAGCACGCGCTAGAATAAAAAAAGAGGAAGAAGAGTTAGAGAAAGCAAAGACTCAATTGTTAAAGTTGCAGATTGAACAGGCTAAGTCAGGTGGTCCAAAAAAGACAAAACAAATGGTTCAACAGTCACCTGAACCCCGATTTGAAAACCCCAAAGCTTATACCACTTCCCCTTTTCCCACTCAATGGCGTAGACCTTTGAGGGGACAACGGGGTGGGTATAGAGGAAATGGAAAAAAGAGACGAGGGGGTGGGGGCTATGTGAGGAGTGCTTGTTATGCGTGTGGTGCTACTGATCATTGGGTATGTAATTGCCCCACACAAGTAGGGGAAGGCCAAATTACAGGAACACCTGCGGGGGGGTGGGATCCTCATGGAGGTGGACCTGGTGATCATGACCAGGGGCAACGACTCTCGACGCTACCCAACCAACAGGCGCCTGTGCACCCAACATGGGGCCCGGGGGCGGACGCGGAGGATTGTTGAAGGGGCCCACAGAGAACCACCATGAGGGGAATGGCTGAACCCCTTATGGAAATAGTGGTTAACAACAGACCACTACAGGCTCTAGTAGATACTGGAGCAACATACTCCACTGTCACAAAGGGCACTGTGACGCAAACAGATCTCAGTGATAAAAAGTGGAAGTAATAGGTTTCTCTGGTGGGTTAGAAAAATGGCCAATGAAAAAAAAATTGACAGCAAAGATTGCTAATCAGGGCATACCACACTCATTCTTGTACTCCTCTAATGCTCCCACACCTTTATTGGGGAGGGATCTCCTTATAAAATTGGGAGCAAGTATTTTATGTTCACCAGAGGGAGTAATTGTATGTTTTCCAGACGGTACACAGGTTAATTGTTCTTTAGCCACTGATAAGGGGTGTACACAAATTGTCCTTTTAGGAGGCCCATTAAAAGAAGCTGCTGATATTTACTGGGTAGAATTAGATATTTCACCATCCCCAACAAGTGTAGTGTCACTTTACAACAACCATAGGCCATGGATTACAAGCATTGATGTTTTCTTACCACCAATTGACCCCTTGCACTGTACACTATTTTATGACAGAAATGACAATACTATGTATCAGGAACTTTTTAACAAAATTGAGGGAGACAGGTGGCGCATCACCGGTGAGGGCCTGTATGTAGGGAAAGAGGGAGTTGTAGCACCCGTCACACTCACTGAGGAACAACAGCAATGGTACGAAATGACAGACACAGCCGCACCTCACATTTCCATGGCACTGCATCCAGGCCATGAAGCTAGAGAGTTAGGAGGTATGACAAAGAAATTAAGAGCTGTCGCGGACTGGGAGCCCACTGACAATACCATGGTGATGTATTCTCCTTCCACCTGTTCCTATTGGGTAAGAGCACACACAGAAGACATGGGTATTTTGACACATAAGCAGGTCTCTAGGAGCCATGGCAGAGAGCAGACAGACGGCCCTGGAGCTGAGCAGTTGATTGCAGCACAACCGTCTGACTTATGGTCTCAGGGACCAACAGATGTTGGGTTATGTAATATTGAGCCAATAACATTCCAATTGTCTTCCACAGAGCCAATTTGGGTACCACAGTATTGTAATAAGCCTGAGGCTGACGAGGGTATTGCATCAACTGTTCAGGGATTGCTAGAGAGGGGAGTGATCACACCCTATAAGTCCCAATGGAACACTCCCATTTTCCCCGTACAGAAACCAGGCACTGACAAATACAGACTTGTTCACGATCTTACGACAATTAATAGTATGGTATCAACACCCACACTGGCGGTGCCCAATCCATACACCGCTCTGTCTGCTCACCAATGGTTTACATGTATAGATCTGGCAAATGCTTTCTTTTGTATACCACTGTGTGAGCACTGTAAAGCATGTCTGGCTTTCACCTACAGAGGTCGCCAATACTCATATAACAGACTATCCCAAGGGTTTGTCTTGTCCTGTTGGAGGCTCTGATGATACCCGTGGAAGTGGCAATTATAAAATGCCAAGGCCATTCTAAGGAAAATTCTATGATCACCAAAGGTAATGACGCTACTGATGCAGCTGCTAAAACAGCAGCAGGTTATGTCAAAACACAAATGACAGTCCAGAGCTCTAATGGTATTGACAACCTTTTACCACAGTTCAGCAGAGCCTATCTCGTAGCTGAACACAACAAAGCTACACCAGAAGAGAAATCCGTCTGGATTGAACATGGTGCATTGCGTGCACCTGATGGACTTTGGCAGGCACCTGATGGTAGGCCAGCATTGCCCTTAGCTTTGACTAACTCCTTATTTGGACAAACACATGGCCTCGTCCATGTTAGCACGAAGCCTATGTTGAGGTCTCTAAAACATTGGTGGCATCCTTTTCTAACCTCTATGGTGTCAAATTATGTTCTATCCTGTGACACATGCCAGGAGCACAATGTTAAGCCCTCACTGAAGAAAGTGCAAGGCACATTTCCGCCACTTTGTGACCCAGGGGAAGAAATTGTGATTGATTTCACGGACATGATTACCTAAGTCCAGGGTAAACATTATCTCCTTGTGATAGTTGACTATTTCATAGGATGGCCAGGTGCCTACCCTGTAGGCAGGGAAGACAGTACTGCAGTCATTAAATGTCTAATTAATCATTACATCCCTCATTATGGTTTCCCAAGACGGGTCAGGTCAGACAACGGTAGCCATTTCAAGAATGAACACCTGAGACTCGTTGAACACTCTCTGGGTCTAACACATGCCTTTGGAGCGGTATATATCATCCACAGTCTCAAGGAAAAGTTGAACGAATGAACCTGACACTGAAACTAAAATTGGCTAAAATCTGTGCACAGACCAAATTGAACTGGTTATCAGCTCTCCCTATAGCATTGATGTCTGTTCGTTCTTCTGTTAACAAAATTTCTGGTTTCACACCTTTTGAATTGTTTACAGGTCGCTCTTTTCCAGGTCCAGCCAACCCATTGAGAGAGGATACCATTAAGCCTTTGTCGCATAATGCATATTTTGACAAATTAACTGCCATGATTCAACATTTTTCTAAACAGGACGCACGAGTTGCAGATGCTGAATCTATTCCTTGACCAACGGAGTGGATTCGACTGAAGATTTTCCGGAGAAAGTGGAACGAACCCAGGTGGTCTACACCATTGTGTGTCGTCGCCAGCACATCACACTGTGTTCGCCTACAGGGCAAGGGCGACACCTGGTATCACTTGTCTTCTTGTGTTGCTTGTGATTCACCCAGCAGGTCTCTGGAACAAACGACTGTGGACCTGAAGTCTCAGGTCCAAGAGAGGGAGAGTACAGATAGTACAGACAAACGAGAAAGTGGTGGAAATTTTAAAATTTCGTTTCAAACAGGTGATCTTTTTTCAAGCCCACAGGGAGAACCCTTGGCACACTGTGTAAGTTCTGACTGTGCATTCGGAGCAGGTATTGCAACAATATTCAAAGACAGGTACGGTGTAAACAAAGTGAAACAACAGAACAAGGGAGTAGGAGAGTGTGCTGTTACACATGAAAATGACGGTAGAACCGTTTTTCACTTAATCACAAAGAAGTTGTGTACAGACAAGCCCACATATCAAGATTTCACCAGTAGTTTGACATGCGTGAGAGACTGGTGTGTGCAATATAGTATAGAGAGTGTCTCAGCACCCCGGCTGGGTTGTGGATTAGATGGACTGAATTTTGACAGAGTTACAGAAATTCTAAGAGAAGTGTTTGCTAACACAAATATGATTATAACGATATATTCATTGTAGATGTGATAATCAATATATTAGTGGTATTAATGCTTTAGTATAGAAGTGATTGACTTTCATTTATTGATCATATGTTTTCACATTCTGTTTAGCCTACACAAATTTAATTTGTTTTTCCTTTTATTAATTTCTTTCACAATTTTTTGTATTCTTTTACATTACTAGAGTTATGGTATCCACTAAAATGAGGGTGTGGGATAACTGGAAGTCTACCATAATCCTGGGCATCATTGCCATCATAGTGGTGAGCATTATTTTAGGAATAGAAAAGAGACAAGAGAGAAATAATGGGACTCGACCAAGAAGGTCAGTGAACCCTGACCCATGTTTTAGACGATTTGAAAAGGGAATCGAGTTAGACTATGAGAATGGTTCAACAACAGCATTCACATTTGATCTGTGCAGTGTAATCAACTGTCATGGAAAAAATGCTAGTTACAGGGGACATAAGTTGTATGTGTGCAGTTCTTACGTGTTAGAGCATACATGTAATACAAATAGTGATAGAAAGATATCCGCCTGTCCTGCTTGGAATGATGTTACGAAATACACAGGTCCATGGACCCCGAGGGGAGGGAGTGAAGGTATACCAGAAGGATGGAGAAAGGTGTCCTTTCAAAGGGATTTTAGTTCCAACCAAAATCCACTCACTCTCTCATTAGGAGGAATACAACATGTTAGTGAATTATCGTCCCTCAGATACCCTATTCCGAAAAATCATACATATATTACTCTAGGTTTTGAAATGGAGGGAAAAGATCCAATAGGGCTAATCAAAATCAACATAACCCTCATAAATGGAACAGGAAGAAATAAAACTATTCCAATTAAAAAAATGAACCATAAGAATGTTGAGATTAACTACACTAAGTTGAGCCCTGGAGACATGAACGAGAAAGCAACAGGGTACGGAGAGACCAATTATGGGTTAGAATGGTTAATAAACACGGCTAAAGAACAACATTTAGACGACTGTATAGCTTGTGCAAGTGCTAGACCAAAACTACACATAGAACCAGCACCCCTGTATCCTAATGATACGTGGGGTTACGAGTGTATGTTATCATTAACTAGGACACTGGGATCTGATAATTGTAAAACGTTAGCATCTATATTTCCCCCAATTTCCAATGATTCTAAAACAGGTCCATTTACACCCAGGAAAGATAATTATACCTGTTTTAATCTCACCGTACAATCACCGACAGTTAATTATGGACAGATTGACCCTGACTGGTGTAGTGTAATTATAGCGGACGATGGAACATTGATAGGATCATGGGCAAGAGCAGGATTGTATTACTACTGTGGTAGTAGACGACTGTTTACTAGAGTACCTCCAAATACTATAGGTTTATGTGCCATGGTTAGACTAGGAGCACCTCTGACATTAATAGGTGAAAAAGCAGTAAGACTCAACAAAGATACAACCACATTGACACAGCATAGAAGGCGACATGTCATCAGAAAACGAGCGGCTCCCATTGATTTGTCTTTAAATAGTCCCACATATATAGATGCTATTGGAATACCTAGAGGAGTTCCAGATGAATTTAAATTAGCAGATCAAATAGCAACAGGCTTCGAAAATATTCCTATTATAGCAGCACTATTCCCGATCACCCCAAACAAAAATGTTGATAGAATTAACTATGTTCATTACAATGTCATGAGATTGACAAATATTGCACTTTCATTCCAAATAACACAGCCCCGGATGGCTCTGTGACCAGAGCTTTAGAAGAACTGAGAACATTATCTGTCGAAATGAAGGAACATTCTGTCACGTGGCTTGAGATGACAGAACCCAAATGCAGACAACTCGTAAACAAAAGGTTTATTTTCACAAAAAAATACATAAAAAAAATCCCTCAAGGGGGTAAACAAGATTAACAAAAACTTAACTTGACCAAAAAACCACAGACAGGTAGGTGATGAACCAGCACAGGACAGAAAACACAAGGGCTTTAAATAGGGTAAACACAACAAGGGATAACGACACGGGGCAGGTGTGGGGAATGAAACAATGACGGGAAGATAGACAGGATAACAAGGGGGCGGGGTCTAGAGACAAGACAAGAGAGCACATGGCATGTCATAACTAAACAATGCCATGTGACACTCACACAGAACAAAGGTCTGCCATGATTCTGCCAAAATCAGGAAAAACATGACCAAGATAGGCAGAATCATGACAGAACCCCCCCCTTAAGGAACGACATCCTGGCGTTCCTCAAGGGAGCCAACAAACAGAACATGACAAAAACAAGCAGCACAGGGACCTGGTGCTGTCACGACCTGGCCCACAATACTAGAGAATACATGACAAGAAGGACCAGATCATGACAACACCCCCCCCCTCAGGGAACACCTAGCAACCCTGAAGGGGACACGACTGGGGGAACACACCAGACAGGGACAATGACAAGACCAAAAAAAAACATCACAAAAATAACAAGTCCCAGAGACACAAAAACAATTGAAGGGCCTCAGACAGGAACAGTTCTGGAGGGCCATCTCCCAGCAACCACCAGGGGGCCCACAGACTGGAACGTACAGGAAGGCCCAGAGACACGAACATACTTGAAGGGCCACGGACAGGAACAGATTCCAGTGGGCCCACACCCAGCATCCACCAGGGGGCCCATAGACTGGAACACACAGGAAGGCCCAGAGACAGGAACACACTTGAAGGGCCACGGACAGGAACAGATCCAGAGGGCCCTCTCCCAGAATCCACCAGGGGGCCACAGGCTGGAACATACAGGAAGGCCCAGAGACACGAACACACTTGAAGGGCCACGGACAGGAACAGATTCCAGAGGGCCCTCACCCAGAATCCACCAGGGGGCCACAGGCTGGAACATACAGGAAGGCCCAGAGACACGAACACACTTGAAGGGCCACGGACAGGAACAGATTCCAGTGGGCCCTCACCCAGAATCCACCAGGGGGCCCACAGACTGGAACACACAGGAAGGCCCAAAGACACGAACACACTTGAAGGGCCACGGACAGGAACAGATTCCAGTGGGCCCACACCCAGCATCCACCAGGGGGCCCATAGACTGGAACATACAGGAAGGCCCAGAGACAGGAACACACAGGAAGGACCACGGACAGGAACAGATCCAGAGGGCCCTCTCCCAGAATCCACCAGGGGGCCACAGACTGGAACATACAGGAAGGCCCAAAGACACGAACACACTTGAAGGGCCACAGACTGGAACACACAGGAAGGCCAAAAGACACGAACAGTGTGTCTGCTGGGTTTTTGAGAGCTGTCTGCTGGGTTCTTGAGTGGCTGGTTCATTCTGTCACGTGGCTTGAGATGACAGAACCCAAATGCAGACAACTCGTAAACAAAAGGTTTATTTTCACAAAAAAAATACATAAAAAAAATCCCTCAAGGGGGTAAACAAGATTAACAAAAACTTAACTTGACCAAAAAACCACAGACAGGTAGGTGATGAACCAGCACAGGACAGAAAACACAAGGGCTTTAAATAGGGTAAACACAACAAGGGATAACGACACGGGGCAGGTGTGGGGAATGAAACAATGACGGGAAGATAGACAGGATAACAAGGGGGCGGGGTCTAGAGACAAGACAAGAGAGCACATGGCATGTCATAACTAAACAATGCCATGTGACACTCACACAGAACAAAGGTCTGCCATGATTCTGCCAAAATCAGGAAAAACATGACCAAGATAGGCAGAATCATGACACATTCAGGTATAGATAAACCCATTGGTGATTGGCTGGAAAAAACATTAGGTAAATGGAAAGCACTGGTGATGTCTATAATTGTATCAATCGCAGTATTTCTAGCCATTTTGATAACATGTGGATGTTGTTGTATACCATGCATCAGGTCACTGTGCAACCGATGATTGTTGCAGCAATAGAAAAGAAAGATCTTGACCCACCACCTCCGTATAACATACCCTTGTTGGCTACAGACCACATGGAAAATGATGATGAGGATGAACAAGATTATGTCTGACCTCTTACGAGGTCAAGAGAGGGAATTGTGGAAAATGATACAATCTTATGTTGCATTAAACAGCTTTTATGATTTTATGTTTTATTAACCAATGCTGTATTAATCATCTTTCTAATACAATATTATGCTCTTATGTTTTATTAATTGATGTTTTATTAACCATTCATTAGCAATAAGTGCATTAAAATATAACCATATGTCTCCTGCTATGAATTTCTCAAAACTGTGTGCAAATAAGGATGTGCTATAACAGGAATGTGTGTGTGAGTGTAAACGGGAAGAAAGCTTAGGCCTGTAATGCATGGAGCTGACCTTAAGCTGACCTTAAGAACTAAACAACAAGATTTAAGATGCACTTATACTAAGGATGTACGTCCTGTAATGTCTCAAGCTGACCATAAGTTGACCTTAAGAACAAAACAACAAGATTTAAGATGCACCTATACCGAGGGTGTACTGATCGGAGACATACACACACATATTCCATACCATACAAGACAAAAAAAGATGATGATATATTGTTTCCGTGAAAACAGAGTACTTAGTTGTTTTGCAGAAACTAAAGGAGAAGTCTGCCATTGACCAAAGAAGACAAAGGACGGATAAGCCATTGGTGGGAACCAGGGAAAACCTCCAACCACTCCGAAGATAGAACGACGATACATACTATAAATATTGTGTGATTTTGTTACTGAGTTGTTGGTCAGTGTGGAAGTCGTGGACTGAAAACCCAGCGCTGTATTCTTATATCTGATCAATAAACCTCATTATTATTAGAGATTGTCTCTCTCCAATTTTTGAACACGAAGGACCCTTGGAAAGTCCAACAGAAACAGCAAGAGGAACGGCATGTACTGATCCTTCAACTGCTTGGTCATGAGTGCAGAAATAATGCATCTTGAATTTCAAATCAAACTGGATTGTTTATGAGCCTTTTCCGAGGCCTATGAAGTTGAACAATACCCATTAAGAAACAGCAAGATTTGAACAATAAACTGTGTTCATTGGCAGAGTACTAAGGTTCCTTTTATTTGCAGTTAGGGGTTAATTCAAAAGAGTTAGAAGAGAATGGATACAATTCCAAGACCTCTGCGTCAAATCTTCCACCCAACATGGGATTAGAACCTGCAATCTCTGGCTTTGGAAGCCAGTTCCTTATCCACTACGCCACTGGGCCTGCTTTGCTTCATGCAGACTTAATTTCACATAAATGTTTATGAGCCTTTTCCGAGGCCTATGAAGTTGAACAATACCCATTAATAAACAGCAAGAGGCAGGGCAATGTATTGAACAATACACTGTGTCCATTGGCAGAGCACTAAGGTTCCTTTTATTTGCAGTTAGGGGTTCATTCAAAAGAGCTAGAAGAGAATGGATACAATTCCAAGACCTCTGGGTCAAACCTTACACCCCACATGGTATTAGAACCTGCAATCTCTTGCTTTGGAAGCCAGTGCCTTATCCACTATGTCACTGGGCCTGTTTTGTTTCAAGCAAAGACTTAACTTCATATAAAAGGCACTCCCATGTCATGCTAACTTTATGAGGCTTCTACTTTTGAGTTTCATATCCAGCACTCATCTGCCTTTCATTTGCATTTAGGATCTCATTTTTACTACTTTTGTATGATTAAACATGAATTATTATGGTAACATACATTTGGACACATTTCATCTTTTTATAAAGCTTCTTAATTTAACTCAGCATTATTCATAAGACTTTTCTGATGTGGATTAAGTTGAACAATATCCAGTAAGGAACAGCAGAGGCAGGGCACTGTATTGATCCTTAAACTGCTGTGTCTTGGGGCAAGAACTAAGGTATCTTATATTTCAAATCAACTCTGATAGTTTATGAGCCTTATCTGAGTCTGATTAAATTTGGTAATATATATATATATGTATCTTGAAACAGCAAGAGGCAGGGCAGTGTATTGATCCTTCAACTACTGGTCTTGGGCCAAGAAAAAAGTTATCTTAACTTTCAAATCAACTTGACATTGTTTATGAGCCTTATCTTAGGCGGAAAAAGTTAAACAACATCCATTTAGAAACAGCAAGAGGCAGGGCATGTACTGATCCTTCAACTGCTGGGTCATGAGTGAAGAAATAATGCATCTTAAATTTCAAATCAAACTGGATTGTTTATGAGCCTTATCCGAGGCCTATGAAGTTGAACAATACCCTTTAAGAAACAGCAATAGGCAGGGCAATGTATTGAACAATAAACTGTGTTCATTGGCAGAGCACTAAGGTTCCTTTTATTTGCAGTTAGGGGTTCATTCAAAAGAGTTAGAAGAGAATGGATACAATTCCAAGACCTCTGGGTCAAATCTTCCACCCAACATGGGATTAGAACCTGCAATCTCTGGCTTTGGAAGACAGTGCCTTATCCTCTACGCCACAGGGCCTGATATGTTTCATGCAGACTTAACTTCATATAAATGTTTATGAGCCTTATCCGAGGCCTATGAAGTTGAACAATACCCATTAAGAAACAGCAAGAGGCAGGGCAATGTATTGAACAATACACTGTGTCCATTGGCAGAGCACTAAGGTTCCTAATATTTGCAGTTAGGGGTTCATTCAAAAGAGCTAGAAGAGAATGGATATAATTCCAAGACCTCTGGGTCAAACATTGCACCCCACATGGGATTAGAACCTGCAATCTCTTGCTTTGGAAGCCAGTGCCTTATCCACTACGTCACTGGGCCTGTTTTGTTTCAAGCAAAGACTTAACTTCATATAAAAGGCACTCCCATGTCATGGTAACTTTATGAGGCTTCTCCTTGTGAGTTACATATCCAGCACTCATCTGCCTTTCATTTGTATTTAGGATCTCAATTTAACTACTTTTGTATGATTAAACATGAATTATTATGGTAACATACATTTGGACACATTTCATCTTTTTATAAAGCTTCTTAATTTAACTCAGCATTATTCATAAGACTTTTCTGATGTGGATTAAGTTGAACAATATCCAGTAAGAAACAGCAGAGGC
Organism: Triplophysa yarkandensis; assembly: GCA_033220385.1. Classification (NCBI taxonomy): domain Eukaryota; kingdom Metazoa; phylum Chordata; class Actinopteri; order Cypriniformes; family Nemacheilidae; genus Triplophysa; species Triplophysa yarkandensis. The sequence goes on along the minus strand of CM065677.1, from coordinate 636,776 downwards.
AGGGCACTGTATTGATCCTTCAACTGCTGTGTCTTGGGGCAAGAACTAAGTTATCTTATATTTCAAATCAACTCTGATTGTTTATGAGCCTTATCTGAGTCGGATTAAGTTTGGTAATATATATATATATATATATATATATATATATATATATATATATATATATATATGTCTGTGTGTATCTTGAAACAGCAAGAGGCAGGGCAGTGTATTGATCCTTCAAATACTGGTCTTGGGCCAAGAAAAAAGTTATCTTAACTTTCAAATCAACTTGACATTGTTTATGAGCCTTATCTTAGGCGGATAAAGTTAAACAACATCCATTAAGAAAAAACAAGAGGCAGGGCATTTACTGATCCTTCAACTGCTGGGTCATGATGGAAGAAATAAGGCATCTTCAATTTCAAATCAAACTGGATTGTTTATGAGCCTTATCCGAGGCCTATGAAGTTGAACAATACCCATTAAGAAACAGCAAGAGGCAGGGCATGTACTGATCCTTCAACTGCTAGGTCATGAATCAAGAAATAAGGCATCTTAAATTTCAAATCAACCTGGATTGTTTATAAACCTTATCTGAGGGCTTTGAAGTTTAACACATTCAAGGGAAGACAGATCGGAGAGGTAGTAAAGAGAAAAAGGAACAACATGATACACAAGGAAAGTTGGCTCAAAAAAAGAACCCCTCTCAGACTGTCAGACTGTTTTCCATTTTATGGCCTATGACCACCATGATGTTTTCCAGTTAATGGTCCATAGCCAAAGTTTGAGTACTAGCAGCTCTGCCCATCATTGTTTCAATCCAGCCGGTCAACTTGTTGGGGCTTTGAGCATTGACCGCTTTTAACAATCGTCGATACCACAGGGTCACAACTAATCCAATCAGCAGAATCCCTGATACCACAGCTCCTAATAGGTAAATATTTTCAACATCCACAAGGGACAATGTCGCCAGGGACACGATGCTCCACTTCTCCCATCTGTCCATCATGTATCCAGCTGCTAATGTTCCTGCCGGTCAGTTGGGTTCCCCCGAACCCAGGCTTCTCGTCGAGAATAGGGTGTCAATTGCGTTCAGAGAGTAAGGTTTTGTAATGTTTCTGGAAAAGGCGAAAATTTATTTAACAATGTCTTCACATTTGTTTTTGTGTTTGTATTTAATATTTTGTCCTCGTAGATCACTCATGTCCTTTTAATACATAATGTCTTCACTGTTGAGTTTGTGTTTAATCATTTGTCCTTATAGATCACGTATGTCCTTTAAATAAACAATTTCTTCACTTTTGTGTTTGTGTTTAATCTTTTGTCCTCGTAGATCAAGTATGTCCTTTTAATACACAATGTCTTCACTTTTGTGTTTAGTCTTTTGTCCTTATAGATCACGTATGTCCTTTTAATACACAATGTCTTCACCGTTGTGTTCGTGTTTAGTCTTTTGTCCTCGTAGATCAATTTTGTCCTTTAATACAAAATGTATTTACGTTTGTGTTTGTGTTTACTCCTTTGTCCTTGTAGATCATGTATGTCCTTTTAATACACAATGTCTTCACTTTAGTGTTTGTGTTTAATCTTTTGTCCTCGTACATCACGTAAGTCCTTTTTATACATAACGTCTTCACTTTTGTGTTTGTGTTAATCTTTGTCCTTTTAGATCATGTATGTGTCATGATTCTGCCTTTCTTGATCATGGTTTTAATGATTTTGCAGAATCATGGCAGACCCATGTGTTTTGTATGAGACACATGGCATTGTTTGTTATGACATGCCATGTGCTCTCTTGTCTCCGCCCCCTCGTTGTCTTGTCTATCTTCCCATCATTGTTTCATTCCCCACACCTGCCCTCATTCCTCGTTATGTTTCCCTATTTAAACCCCTTGTGTTTTCTGTTCTTTGGCTGGTTGGTTTCTATTTTGTTCCTAGTGATGAGGTTGTATTGCTGTTCCTTTTCTGTTGGTCTCTCGACGTTGTGTCGAGGACGACAGTATGGGGTTCGCTATTGAGAACCAATCGACTCTGACTGTATTAAAAAGGCCAATGGGAATTGGTGAATGAAATTTACATGCCGGGCCCCGCCCCGGACATCCGGGTATAAAAGGGAACCGGCGTGCTCATTCATTACCTTTTGTTCTTCGGATCCTGTGGATGACTTCGAGTCTGATGCTTAAATCGACTTCTGGCGATCTTCCTGCTGGTGTGACGACGCGGTTGCAGCGGATTGTCCCACTTCAAGCGGCTCCCCTGTGCGTTGCGGCAGAAGACACGGAGTTCTTCTTTTTTCCAATAAAAGAGCATTTTTTAAGCAGCGTGTTGCCTCATGGCACACAGCTGCTCTCTGGGTTGCGGCGGATTCGTCACAGACGGGGACACCAATAGCGCCTGCATCACGTGTTTGGGTCTCCAACACACTGAAGCGACGTTTATGGGACCGACCTGCCCGCACTGCGAGCAGATGTCGATTGAGACGTTGCGGTCATGGGTGGCTTCTTTCCTTGGAAAGCGAGCCACCACTTTGTCAGATCCATTTGGTTCGTTGACTGCGGCTACGGCACGGTCAGCAGCCTCAGTGAGCGGCGTTGGTGATTATGAGGGCTCTATGGATGTCACCCCGTCAGCCTCTGGCTCGCGGAACTTCCATACCTCTGCACACTCGTCAACCCCAACGGCAAGAGGCGGTACGCCGTCTCTTGCTTCCCTACGGGATGAAGGTTCGCTTTCTCAATGCCCCCATTGCGCAAGGTGGGCTGTTTGGAGACACGGTGGAGAACTTCTTGCAGCAGTTCTCCGTCGTGCAGAGGCAGACGGAGGCTATCAGACATATCCTCCCCCGTCGTAGCCGGGCAGCCTCCGGGCCGCCTAGGCTCTGTGCGCAGTCTGCTCCCAGACAGCCTCGCCCCTCCCAACCGACCCCTCCGGTTGTATCTCTCCCTCAGGCAGCGACCCGGAGAACGGCGAATCGGAGGAGAGCGACGCCCCCCGTCAGCACCCACCTCATAGGAAGCGTGGGAGGGGATCATAACGGTCCTGGATATACCATCTCCAAAGTGGCCGGAGCTGGACGTTCTTGCCACATCCCAACTCGTGCAAAAAGAGCAGTTTCCTCCCCTGGGTTCATAACACAACCGTTGGCATTCTCCGAGCGACGGTGCACGGTTACAAGACGTTGCGTCAGTCCTACTCAACGTTGCGTCAAACCGACTCGACGTTGAGTCGCGACTCGACGTTGCGTGACAGCAGCCGCCCCGCAACAAGACACACTCTCGGTCGGACGATGTGCTATTCGGCAGCCCCCAAGAGCGGGTAAGTACTCGGGACAGCAAGCTTCCAGGGCATTCGCCCTCAGACGAAGCAGCCGTCCTGAGAGCCACAGAACCCCCCTCCATGGGAGTGGTGAAGGAGATCGTTCCTCTCGTCCCGCTTTCCCGACGACTGTAGGCATGTATCATGCTCAGACCGGGGCGGTGACCACACAGAACGATCCATCTCGGCTATGCGATCCAGTTCGCCCAACATCCTCCCAAGTTTCGGGGAATCCTCTTGACCTCGCTACGAGGGAAAGATTCCACCGTCCTTCGGTTAGAGGTGGCGACTCTATTGGCCAAAGAAGCGATCGAACCCATACCCATAGCCGAGATGTCGTCGGGCTCCCACAGCCCGCACTTCATCATCCCCAAGAGAGGTGGAGGGCGGCTCCTAATGCTGGACTTGCGTTCACTGAACCAGTGTCTTCAAAGACTCCCGGTCAGAATGCTAACACAGAAGCGCATCCTCGAAGCTGTCAGTTACGAGGAGTGGTTCGTGGCAACCGACCTAAAGGACACGTACTCCCATGCCTCGCTACTTCCTCGGCACAGACCGTTCTTACGGTGAGCCCTCGAGAAGATGGAGCATGCATGTACTGAACTATCTCAACAGTTGGCCTATTTATGCTCACTCGCGAGATCTAGTGTGTACACACAGGGACCTGGTGCCTCAGCACCCAAGCCGACTGGGTTCAAAGGTCAACCAAAAAAAGAGCATCTCTCTTCTTGGGATGGGACGGGACTCTGTCACCATGTCTGCACGACTCACGGTAGAACGTGCCCAAGCCTTACTGCTATGTCTGAGCAAGCTCAGGCGACCAGTGGTCTCCCTGGAAAAATTCCAGAGGCTCCTGGGGCATATGGCAGCTTCAACCAGGGTTATCCCACTTGGGTTGATGCACATGCGACCACGTCAGCAGTGGCTTCAGAGGCGCGTTCCGAGGAGTGCGTGGCACACGGACACCAGGCGGATTGCCATTACGCCTCAGTGTTGGAGCACCCTAGCCCCATGGTCCTTCAGGACCTTTTTACGAGTGGAAAGATCCCTCGGCCAGGTTCCGAGGCGCGTTGTGGTGACAACCGACGCCTCCCTGTTGGGCTAGGGAGCAGTGTGCAACGGGCATACAGTTTCGGGTCGATGGACGGGTCCCCGACTGTACTGACACACCAGTGGTCTGGAGTTGTTAGCGGTCATGCTCGCCCTCAGGAGGTTTCTGCCTCTAGTGAGAGGCAAGCATGTGAGAATCAACTTTGACAACACGGCAGCTGTAGCATACACTTACCGCCAAGGCGCGGTACACTCGCGCCGAATGTAACAACTTGCCCGACACCCCCTCCTGTGGAGTAAGCAGAGAGTAGGACCCCTGCGCGCCATACTTCTCCGGGGCTACCTGAGTCAGAGAGCCAATGTGCTCTTTAATCAGATGCTGTCCCAAGGGGAATGACGACTCCACCCTGGGATGATCCGGCTGGTGTGGGAACAGTCCGACCAGGCACAGGTGGTCCTGGTTGCTTCGTCGGACAACACCCGTCACCGCCTGAGGTACCCCTTGACTGAGGGTTTCCTCGACAGGGATGCCCCGGCGCACAGCCAGCCCCGGGACAAGTGGAAGTACCGCTTCCCCCAGTGAGCCTTTTTGCACCGGTCCCGTGCAAGGGCAGGGACGAGGAATGCCAGGTCCTGTTAATTGCGCCATATTGGCCCAACCAGGCTTGGTTTGCAGAGCTAGTACCTCTACCGATAGATTCCCCCTGGCCCATTCCCCTGCAGAAGATCCGTCCGTCTCAGGGGAAGGGTACGTGTGGCACCCACGACCAGACCTCTGGAATCTGCATGTCTGGTCCCTGGACGGGACGAGGAGATCCTGAACGAGTTACCCCCGGCAGTGGCGGGGACGATCGTCCAGGCAAGAGCACCTGCAACGAGGCGCTTGTACGCTGCAAAGTGGCGCATCTTCTCGTCCTGGTGCTCCTTACAAGGTGAGGAGCCCAGAGTATGTGCGATCAGGACAGTGCTTTCGTTTCTCCAGGAGGAACTCGAGAGCAATTTCTCACCATCCACGCTCAGGGTTTACGTTGCCGCGATAGCCGCACACCATGAGCTCGTGGAAGGTGAGTCTCTCGGACGGCATAGCCTTATCACTAGGTTCCTTAGGGGAGCGAGGCGGGTTAATCCCCCGCGTCCTCCCTCCATACCCTCTTGGGATCTCGATGTGGTCCTGGCGGGCCTTTCCGAGTCCCACTTTGAGCCCGGCTTACGATGAAGACAGTACTCCTAGTAGCGATCACTTCTATCAAGAGGGTAGGGGACCTACAGGCACTCTCCACGTCCGATGAGTGCCTACAGTTCGGACCGAACCACTCTCATGTCATCCTGAGATCTCGGCCCGGCTACGTGCCCAAAGTTCCTACCACACCTTTTCGGGACCAGGTAGTGAACCTGCAGACGCTCCCCACAGGGGAGGAAGACCCAACCCCATCCGTGTTGTGTCCGGTACGAGCATTAAGACTCTACCTAAACCGCACGCAGAGCTTCAGGTGCCCTGAGCAGCTGTTTGTCTGTTATGGGGGTCAGCACAGAGGGAGGGCTGTCTCTAAACAGAGACTGGCACACTGGATCGTGGATACCGATGCCAGAACCTACCCTACCCACTTGCAGTGAGGGCTCACTCTACCAGAGGCGTAGCCTCCTCGTTGGCAGTGGCTCAGGGAGCCTCTTTGGCTGACATCTGCACAGCTGCGGGTTGGGCTACGCCCAGCACCTTTGCGAGGTTCTACAACCTCAGGGTGGAACCGGTATCAACTCGGGTCCTACGCAGATAGAGCTAACGACCGACCGGGCGTACGCCTTTGAAAGTGCCTTCTTCCCTGGCAGGAAGTACAGGTCACCCATCCATCACTCAGCACCCTACCATCACGGGCCGGGCGGAGCGGCCCTGTTGACCAGGCTGGAACATCGGTGCAGTTGTCCCTTCAGGTGAACCCCTTTTTTCAGCTGGTGCTCCGTACGTAGTGGCTCCCCAATCAGGGGTGGCCCCCGCCAATGTAATTCCTTCACCAAGATTCTCCTATTCAGGCGAATGTGTGACCTCCTCTCACGTGGTGCTACCCACAAGGGTAAGCAATGCACACTATACCTCCATGAGTCATCTTCCCTTTTCAGGTGAGACCATTGGCATATTTCCAAATGTTAACCTCCCTACGGCAGGATGTGGCCTCCGTAACGCACTCCCTCCTTGAAGGGGCCTCATTTCCCTGTGCAGTTAGCGGTCGGGCGTCTATCTTGCTGCGATGATAGGAGGACAGCGCCCAAAGAGACCGTTGGTAAAGTACCTCTTATCTTTTTCAAAGCTCTGGACGTCTTACCATTTCTCCACTGGCAGGTTACGCTCTCGTGTAGAAGCTCACACCTATGGCGCGCTAGAGTCGGTCAAGTTAGCTCCGCTGGAGATCGTGACACGGCACGGCGCCGTGGCTATATAGAACCCCATACTGTCGTCCTCGACACAACGTCTAGAGACCGACAGAAAGGGAACGTCTGGATTACTGACGTAACCCCGGTTCCCTGATGGAGAGAACGAGACGTTGTGTCATTCATGCCACGCCGCTCTGCCGCTCGCTGCAACGGTCGTGAGTCATCCTCACGTTCCTCAGCACAAAAGGTAATGAATGAGCACGCCGGCTTCCCTTTTATACCCGGATGCATATTTTATTCGCCAATTCCCATTGGCCTTTTTAATATAGTCAGAGTTGATTGGTTCTCAAGAGCGAACCCCATACTGTCGTCCTCGACACAACGTCTCGTTCCCTCCAGCAGGGAATCGGGGTTACGTCAGTAACCCAGACGTTTCTATCCCTGTGCCTGTTTACTATGTGCTAAGTTTTGCCTGTGCCTGCTTGTTAGTTAAAAATCTGTTTTGTTTTTGCCCCCTCGTGGGAGGTTGTTTGTTTTATATTTCTGTTATCCTTTTCCCCATTGTGGGTGTTTTTCTTTATTTATTAAAGTCTTTGTTCATATCAACTGCCTGCTTCTGGGTTATCTTTCCACACACAACCGTGACAGTATATCGTTTTAATACACATTGTCTTTACTTTTTTTTGTGTACTTTTTTGTCCTCGTAGATCTTGTATGTCCTTTAAATTCACAATGTCTTCACTTCTATATGTGCGTTTAATATTTTGTTGTCTTAGATCGCTCATATCCTTTTAATACACAATGTCGTCACTTTTGTGTTTGTGTTTAATCATTTGTCCTTATAGATCACGTATATCCTTTTAATACACAATATCTTCATATATCCAAGATGGTGCCTGGTATGGCAGCCGGGGTCCAGTTTTTCGTTTGTTTTACTTATTTTCTGTTGTCGTCCTATGTTAAGGAGATTGTTTGTTTGACTGTTTACGACAGGCAAATACTTTTTAACATAGGTGCATTCTTCGCATGCCGAAAACCGGACTTTGAGTTTCTGAACCCTGGAGGTTTGTATACAGACACTTCATCAGAACCCTTTGTTTGGGCTGCACGGACGCGACAGAGGAAATGCCGCCAGAATAGAGGGAAGAGAGCCAATGTGCTTCTCAGACTCAGGCGCCGTTTTCTCCAACTTCCTCACCCTTCCATTCTACTGACTAATCTTCATTCTCTGGACAACAAACTCTGTGAACTCCGGGCACGAATCTCATACCAGCTAGAAACAAGTGACTGCTGTATTATCTGCCTCACAGAAACCTGGATGTCTGCAGAGGTTCCAGACTCAGCCATCGAGCTCACTGGGTTCTCCATGCACTGCTTGGACAGAACTTTAGAGCTCACAGGGAAGAGCAGAGGTGGAGGGGTTTGTTTCTTTATTAACAACTCTTGGTGTGATGATAGGAACCAACACTCTATTACATCCTTCTGCTCCCCTGATCTGGAATTTCACCTGCTTGTGTGTCCACAATTGTGTGTCCACAAGCTGTTTACATTCCTCCTCAAGCCAACACAGAACAGGCACTCAAGGATCTGTACAGGAATAAAAGTCAGCAGGAAATTGTGCACCCAGAGGCAGCGTTTATTGTCATGGGGGACTTTAACAGAGCAAACTTCAGGAAAATAGCACCAAAATACTGTCAACACATCACCATTAACACTCGTGGTGATCGTGTACTGGACCACTGTTATTCTCCCTTCCGGAATGCCTACAAGTGTCTACAACGCCTACCGTTCGGCAAATCAGATCACTCCTCCATTCTGCTGCTGCCCGCTTATAGGCAGAAACTGAAACGGGAAGCCCCCGCCCTCAGGACAATTCAGTGCTGGTCGGACCAATCAGACGCTACACTACATGACTGTTTTGATCATGTGGACTGGGAAATGTACCGTTCAGCGTCTGATGATGACATCGAGGTGTACTCAGACACTGTTACGTATTTCATCAGGAAGTGTGTAGAAGAGGCTGTGCCGACAAAAACAATACATATCTACCCCAACCAGAAACTGTGGATTAACAGCGATGTTTGAGCAGCCATGTCAGGAATCCCAGGCTGTGTGCTCCGAGCATGCCCTTACCAGCTAGCCGGTGTTTTCACACACATTTTCAACCTCTCCCTCGGTCTGGTTCCTGCATGCTTCAAAACATCAACCATTGTGCCCATGACATCGAGGTGTACTCAGACACTGTTACGTATTTCATCAGGAAGTGTGTAGAAGAGGCTGTGCCGACAAAAACAATACATATCTACCCCAACCAGAAACCGTGGATTAACAGCGATGTTTGAGCAGCCATGTCAGGAATCCCAGGCTGTGTGCTCCGAGCATGCCCTTACCAGCTAGCCGGTGTTTTCACACACATTTTCAACCTCTCCCTCGGTCTGGTTCCTGCATGCTTCAAAACATCAACCATTGTGCCCATACCTAAGAAAAACAAAACCACATGCTTAAATGACTGGAGGCCTTTTGCTCTGTTTGTGGACTACAGCTCCGCATTCAACACCATAGTGCCTTTCACACTTTTTAAAAAGCTCCAGAATCTTCGACTTAACAGATCTCTATGCAGCTGGATCCTGGACTTCCTGACAGGCAGAAGTCAGGTGGTCATGACGGGCTACAACACATCATCCCCGCTGACCCTGAACACTGGTTCTCCTCAGGGCTGTGTTCTGAGCCCACTCTTGCACTCCCTGTACACACAAGACTGTACAGCCACGCACAGCTCCAATGTCATTGTCAAGTTTGTTGGTGACACAACCGTCATAGGCCTGATCGCCGACTCCGATGAGACGGCCTACAGAGAGCAGGTGAGCATTACTAATAAGTAAGTGATGTAAATTAGTCTTTTTCTCTATCATAAAAAATGAATAGACTACCTGAGAAGAAAAAGTTTCGGGTAAGGGTTACAGTTAGGATTAGTGTTTTGCGTTAGGGTTATGGTTAGGATTATGGTTAGGGTTTGTGTTTGTGTTAGGTTAGGTTTAGGACTAGTGTAAGGGAAAGGGTTAAAGTTAGGTATAAGGTTAGGCTTAAGATTAGTACTATGGTTAGAGTTAGGGTTAGGCTTACGGTTAGGTTTCGGTTTGGGCTTGGGTTCCAGTTCCGGTTCTGGTTCGGGTTAGGGTTAGGGTTAGAATTATTGTTATAGGTTAGGTTAAGGATTAGGGTAAGTGTAAAGTTAAGGATTAGGGTTAGAGTTAGGTATAAGGTTAGATGGTATAAGGTCTTATGGTTAGATTTAGCGTTAGGCTTACAGTTAGGTTAGGATATGTGCAGGGTTAGGGATTAGGTTAGAAATAGGTTTACGGTTAGGGTTAAGGGTTAGGGATAGGATTAGGGTTAGGATAACGGTTAGGGTTATGGTTACTGTTAGGGTTAGGGTAAGGGTAAGGGTAAGGGTAAGGGTTAGGTTAGGTTAGGTTAGGTTAGGTTAAGAGTTAGGATTAGCGTTAGGGTAAGGGTTTGGGTCAGGGTTAGGTTACAGTTAGGGTCAAGGTTAGGGTTAGGATTAGGGTTAAGATTACGTATAGGGTTAAGGGTTAAGGGTTTAGGGTTAAGGGTTAGTGTTAGGTTAGGGGTTTGGGTTAAAGTAAGGTTTACGGGTAGGGTTAGAGTTAATGGTTAGGATAAGTGTCAAGGTTAGAGATAGATTTAGGGTTTGAATAAGTGTTTTTTGTTTGGTTTAAAAGGGTCAGGGTAAGGGTTAGGGTTAGGGTTAAGTTTTAGGGTTAGGATAAGGGTTATGGATAGATTTGTGTTATGGGTTAGATCAAGGGATAGGAATATGGTTAGGGATAAGGTTTGGGTTTGGGTTGGGATCAGGGTTAGGGTTATGGTTAGGGTTAGGGTTTGGGTCAGGGTTAGGGTTAGAGTTAGTGTTAGGGTTAGTGTTAGGGTTAGTGTTAGGGTTAGTGTTAGGGTGCAGGTTAGGGTTAAGGGTTAGGGTAAGGATTAGGGTAAAGGTTAGGGTTTAGGGTTTGTGTTATAGGGTTCAGGGATATGGGCTGGCATAGGTTAGATATTGTTAGGGATAGGGTTTAGGGTTTAGGGTTTAGGGTTAGGTTCGGGTTAGGTTAGGTTTAGGGTAAGGGTTAGGTTACGGTTTGGGTAAGGGTAAGGGGTTAGGTGAGGTTACGTTTGGTTAGGTTTGGTTAGGGATAGGGATAGGGTTAGGGCAAGCCTAAGGGTAAGGCTAGGGTTAGGTTATGGGTTAGGGGTAAGGAATCAGGGGTTGGGGTAAGGGTAACGGTAAGGGTTAGGAGGTAGGAGTTAGGGGTTAGGGGTTAGGGGTTAGGGGTTAGGGGTTAGGGGTCAGGTCAGGGTTATGGTTTGGGTTAGGGTTAGGGTTAAGGTTAGGGGTAAATAAGGTTAGGGTTAGGGGTTAGGGTTAGATTGGGTTCAGGATTAGACGTAGGGTTAGGGTCAGGTAAGGGTTAGGGTTAGGGTTAGGGTTAGGGTCAGGTAAGGGTTAGGGTTAAGGTTAGGGTTAGGTTTGTGGTAAGGGATAGGTTAGGGTTAAAGTTAGGGTTAGATAAGGTAAGGGTTAGGGGTTAGGGTTAGGATTAGGGTTAGATAGGGTTAGGGATTAGGCATAAGGGTTAGGGTTAGGTTAGGTTAGGTTAGGTTAGGTTAGGTTAGGTTAGGTAAGGTAAGGTTAAGTTAGGTTAGGTTAGGTTAGGTTAGGTTAGTTTAGGCTAGGTTAGGGTTAGGGTTAGGTTAGGGTAGGGTAGGGTAGGGTAGGATTAGGATGAGGGTTAGGTTAGGGTTAGGGTTAGGGTAAGGGTAAGAGTAAGGGTAAGGATTTAGGAGTTAGGAGTTAGGAGTTAGGAGTTAGGAGTTAGGAGTTAGGAGTTAGGAGTTAGGAGTTAGGAGTTAGGAGTTAGGAGTTAGGGGTTAGGGGCTAGGTTAGGTTAGGTTAGGTTAGGCTAGGTTAGGTTAGGTTAGGTTAGGCTAGGTTAGGTTAGGTTAGGTTAGGTTAGGTTAGGTTAGGTTAGGTTAGGTTCGGTTA